>ML266204.1:637-13932 GCA_005239495.1 Nicotiana undulata | reverse complement strand
GTCATCCGATACATTGGTCTGTTTGTGCATGGCGCACACACCCAAGAAATTCCTTAGGTGTTGTGTGGGATCATAATCAGTTGAATTGTGAAATAATCCTTTTGCCTTGAGCATCAGTATCATTCCATGGTCCACTTTAAATGTCGAAGCACCAACTACCGGTGGAAGTATGGCATTGGAATCGTCGATGTATTCCTCAATATCGGCGAAAGGATTTTCCTCTTCATCATAATTATCGGCCATTGTGACCTGGGACACCAATACAAAACAAGAAACTTGTGATGGAATAGAAAAAGATATAAAGTAAAGTACACACTACTAGTAAGTTCAAAACCGTATTCCCCGGCAACGACGCCAAAATTTGATACGCTCAAATTACACTTTAAAATAGTGTAAAGCGGTCGAAGTCAAATATAATAACCCAACGAGGTTGGGGTCGAATCCCACAGGGAATAGGTGTGAAAATGTTACTTTGATAGTGTGATTCTTAACTCAAATCGTAATTCTATTCCATTAGTAAATGGGGAGATGGGGGTTGGTTGTGTAGTAAACTAATAGAAGTAGTAGCACTGAGATTTACTTAAAAGTATAGTTAATATGATTAGGTGAACCAAGGTTGTGTCCCCTTTTAATGACATGTAATGCAAATGGGTATTAATATGATATATTTCTAATGGGATGTTCTTGATATGAAATTGATTTCTAGATGGCTACCCAATATTTTCCAATAATAAAGTAGTATTTCCTCTTTATAATTTTCCAAAATATAAACGAGGTACAATGAAATCCAAATCACTATATGCCAAATAGAACCATCTTATCTCTAAGTGATTCTATTAAACAAGGTTTAAAGCCTTGAGTCTTTGTTATTTATTCTTACCAATTCCAACCCACTTTTCCAAGTTAAGAAAGAATTATGGCATAAGTCAATATTTTTACCACTAACAACAAATGTATAATGAAGAGTAAAAAAATATCAACAACCCATTATGCATATATTCAATGTTAAATACCCAAATACGTAACACCCATTTGCACAAACTTGGTTTGAGTCGGTTGGTTTGAGCCGGGCGAGGCTAGGCTATTGGGCACAAACTTGGTTCAGGGTGCGTTGGATAAGGTAAAGTTGATTCAGTAGCGGCTTCGCACGGCGCATTCTAGGCAGAAAAGTTATGCGGACCGGAAGGTCCGAGATGTGTCTTTCATGGAGGGAGAAAAGGTACTATTGAATGTGTCATCCATGAAGGGTGTTATGAAGTTCATGAAGAGGGGAAAGTTGAGTCCCCGTTTCAATGGGTCTTTTGAGGTGCTTCAGAGGATTGGAGAGGTGGATTATAGACTTGATTTTCCACCCAGATAATCGAGTGTTCATCCGGTGTTTCATGTTTCGATGCTCCGAAAGTATATTGGTGACCCATCCCATGTTTTAGACTTCATCACAGTTCATCTTCAGGGTGATATGTCCTACGAGATAGAGTCGGTGGCTATTTTGGGTCGTCGGGTCAGGAGGTTGAGATCTAAGGATATAGCTTTAGTGAAGGTTCATTGGAGAGGGCAGCCAGTGGAGGAGGCCACTTGGGAGACCGAGCGAGAGATGCAGAGCAGATATCCTCACTTATTTGAGACACCAGGTATGTTTCTAGACCCGTCCGAGGATGAATGTTCGTTTAAGAGGGGGAGAATGTAACGATCCGGCTGGTCGTTCCATGGAATATAGCCCCGTTATTCATGTTTATTCTTTGTCATGCATTTCTTAGTATGATTATGTGGTGTTGGGGTCGGTTGGTTTGAGTTCCGAGTGGTCGTGGTGTGAATTGGGACACTTAGTCTCTTAAATGGGCTTAATAGTTGGAAAAGTCAACTAGAAGTTGACTTATTGGTAAACGACCTCAGATTATTGATTTTATGGCTCAGATAGCCTCGTTAGGTGATTTGAGACTTAGGAGTGTGTTCGTAATGTGGTTTTGATGTCCTGTGTAGAATTAGGCTTTAATTGGCAAAGGTTGGTTTTTGGTGATTTCTGGTCGGCAGTAGAAAATAGGCTATCGGGGTCAGAATGCAATTTCAGAAGTTGGAGCAGGTTCGTAGTGTTATTTTGAACATGTGTGCAAATTTTCAGGTCAATCGGATGTGTTTTGGTTTGTTTCGGCATCGTTGGTGATTTTTGGAAGTTTTAGGAATCTTAGGCTTAAATCATGGGTTGAATTGGAGTTTCGATGTTATTTTAGGTGTTCTGAGGGTTTGACTAAGTCTGGATAATACTTTATGGCTTGTTTGTGTTTTTGGTTGGGGTCCCGAGGGCTCGGGTTATTTTCGGATAGCCCTCAAGGGCTTAGAAGTTTGAAACACTGCAGCTGAAGTGCTGCTGGTGCTGCCCATCTGGTCTGGCCGCACCTGCAGATGGATGAGCGCAGGTGCAGAAAAGGGCACACATGTGCGAGATTTGTCAGGCAAGAAGAGTTTCGCAGGTGCGAAGGTTTTGCCGCACCTGCGAAGCCGTAGGTATGGAGCACTGAGCGCAAGTGCGGAAGTTGGGCGTCTGAGTGTTTTCCACAGGTGCACACCTGGGACCGCAGGTGCGGGTCCGCATGTGCACGTAAGTAGCCGCAGGTGCGGGACCACTGGGAAGAAGAGTATATAAACCTGCATTCGCGAATTTGAGCCATTTTCTTCAATATTTCATCCGGGATTAAGCTTTGGGAGAGGGTTTTGAAGGATGAAATCAAGAGGACTTTGTTGAGGTAAGATATGTGAACCTAAAACTCGTTTCTATGTGATTTTTGGACTGAAATAGGGTGAAATTAAGGGAAATATCAGTGTGTAAATTGGGGGTTAGGGCTTGGATAATTGGAGACTCTGAATGAGGAATTGAAGGGGCTACCGGGGTCTAAATTCGATGTTCTTGGTATGTATAGACTCGTGGGAAGATAAGGATTCCGATTTTGTGATTTTTATCGACATTCGAGACGTGGGCCCGGGGGCTTGGGTTTGGCCAATTTCGAGAATTATGCCTAATTTTGATAAGTTTTGAATGGGTTTTGTATCCCTAGCATATTTTAATGATATTAATCTGATTTTGATAGACTCGGAGTATTTTGGAGCCAATTCGAGGGGCAGGAGTATCGCGGAGTAGCTTTTTAGGCCGGTTTGAGGTAAGTAATGACTATAAATCTTGTCCTGAGGGTATGAAACCCCGGACTAAGCATATTCTCACTGTTTTGGAGTGACGCACACGCTGGATGACGAGTGTGTGGCGTGCACTGATGGGGGATTTGAACTTGGTTCTTCCCGAGGCAACTATTGAGTTGCGTAAGTGATTTTAAATCACATGATAAATCGTATTTTGTTTACACTTTTGATATATTTGGGTTGTAAGCCATGTTTGGGGCCTTGTGCCGACCTGTTAGACCCCCTGGGGGGCTATTTTTCTGATATTCCTCACTGTAGTGATTATGATTTACACGCAGTCATTCATTTTAAACTGTTTTCGAGACTCAGACTTGTATACATTATTTTGTGATATAAAATATTATTTTGGGTCGAGTACTCCGTTCATGGAATTTTGAGAGTTTCTGACTGAGTGAGGCCGAGAGCCAATATTATGAGGATATTATGGATCGGGTTGCACGCCGCATCATGTTACACTGTTATTATATGTGAGAGGCCGAGAGCCTGAGTGATTTATTCCACGAGATGGCTTTATATTAGCGCTTGGGCTGTAGGAGCCCCTCCGGAGTCTGTACACCCCCAGTGAGCGCATGTACCTATTGAGTGCGAGTGTCGAGTGACGAGTGATTGGGAGGCATGAGTGACAGTGAGGTTGCCTGAGGGGCTGATACTGAGTGATTGTGAGGCATTTCGTGCGATAGATTCTAAGCGATATTTTTCCCGAGGGGCGGTTTATGGTACTTGTTTTGCCTGAGTAACTATTTATGATTAATTTCATTTTTACACAAAAACTTCTTGGGCATTTTTCTGAAATCATTGGAAATCATATTTTTCAAAGGATTTTACTGAAATTGGCTTTTAAAGCGTATTGATTTAATGTATACACTATTGAGAATAAAGATTGTACTTATTGTGAATCGATGATTTGATCCTATGTGTTTCTTACTGTTCATACTTGATTTATTTTCATTACTACTGAGTTGGCGTGCTCACATTACTCCCTGCACCCCTGTGTGCAGATTCAGGTGCTGGTGTCGAGTGCTAGTTTTCTTACTACGTGTGGAGCCGGAGTTGGGACATCGAGGTAGTTGTTCAGTGTTCACAACATCTATGCTTCCCCTTCTTGCTTTGTATTTAGTTCCTTGTTCCGAGGCTTGATGTATTATGACAGTAGAATTTTTGGTAGCACTCTTAGATGTTCTGACATGTTCAGTCCAGGTCTTGGGGATAGTTGTTAGACTGTTATTCTCGTTTTGTTTTGTTTAGAGATTCGAAAATTTAAAAATGCTTATGAAATGTTGGAAATGAATTTGAAAATGTTGAAAATAATATGTCAATGTGTGATTGTTGGCTAGCCTAGTTCCATGGTAGGCTCCATCACGACCGGCTTAGGATTTGGGGTAGTGACAAGAATTGCCTAAGTTTAGAGGTCCCAAACTCCTCTAGGACCACAAGGAAGGGACGGGTAACAACATTCTTAGAGTTTGTTAATCAAATTTGCTTATATAACCGCTAAGGGGTGGGATAATGGGTAGTAAAAGGATACGATGACCCGTGCGCTAATAAAATGTGTAGCCCCTCTAATTGAGGAGTGATTACCGGGAATTGCACGGATATGACCCTATAGGATAACCAACTTAGGACTTCTCTTACTCTTTTACATATTTAGACTGCTTATCTGTCAAAAATATTTTTACTCTTTTACATATGTGTGCTTAGACTGCCTATTTGCTAACTGATTAATTCACAAAGTAAGTTTGGCCGGGACCCACCAGTGTGGACCTCGAGGGGTTCCTAACACCTTCCCCTCGAAGTAATTTCAAGCCCTTACCCAATCTCTGGTAATGAAAACTGGTTCTACGAGTTACACGTAATAGGTGCCCTAAAGCATCTTAATTCGTTAGGTGGCGACCCTTTAACTTCTTGTACCCATTTCCCAAAAGGAAACGAGTTGTCCCAATAATGTCAAAAACCCTGACTATCCGCAAGGAGAAAAAAAAAGGGGGCTCGACACTAATCAAAATAAAGGGCATCACCAAGAACTCGTAATGACCATATAAAGGCCTAAAATCTGTCTTAGGGATATATGATGCCCTAATCTTCACATGATTGTAACCCGATCTCAAATTAATCTTGGAGACGACCATGAAGCCCTTAAACTGGTCAAATAAGTCATCAATGCGAGAAAATGGAAAGTCATGTCACTATATATGTTAATATGTTGGACTTGTTGATGGTGTTTTAAGTACAAGTGATACGCTCAAATTACACCTAAATAAATGTTGTAAGGCGGTCGATGTCAAATTTAAGAACCCAACTAGGTTGTGGTCGAATCCCACAGGGAATAGGTGTGAAAAGATTACTTGAATAGTGTGAAACTTGACTTAAATCGTAATTCTATTCCGTTAGCTTAAAAAGAGTGTTGTAATTATGTGTAGTAAAGAAAACTATTGTATTGTGAGAATGTAATTGATTTGATTAAGGAAACTAAGGTTGTGTCCCATTAATGGAATGTTATGCTATCGGTTTTAATATGATATATTTTTAATGGAAGGTCTTATGCTACGCAAATGGTTTTTAAGTGACTACCCAATATTTTCCAATAGTTGGGTAGTATTTTCTATTTATGATTTTCCCAAATATAAATAAGTTGCAATTAAGAATAACCAATTTATTCCTAAGCGATTCTATTAAACAGTGTTTAAAGCCTTGAGTCTTTGATAATCAATTCTACAAAACCCTAACCCACTTTTCCAAGTAAAGAAAGTGTTAAATGGAATTAGTTAATGTTTGCAACAACCAACAATAAATGAAGCATGAGAAATGGATAAATATCCACCAACCATTATATATATATATATATATATATATATATATGCAATGGTAAACACCCATTAATATTAGACTCATTTAGGGTCCACAAGCTTAGTATTTAAAGTTATCTACTCATACTAGAATCCAAGAATAAACAAATTAATAAAGTCATAAGGCTTACAAAGGTATAAGATTGTCTCTTCAAAAGCTTCCAAAAGAATGGAGTATTCAATGCCTTCAATGTAGCTTGTTTTTCAGACAAGATGTCCCATAAAAACATTAGTAATCTATTTACAGTGGACCAAAAGTCGGGGTCAAAGTTGGACAAAAATACCCCTGTAGAACCCATCTGCGACCGCAAAATCGTCGCAGAGCATGAGCCCGTTTGGATTGGCAGGGAAAAAGTTGCTTTTAAGCACACATGCTTAAAAGTACTTTTTAATTGCTTGATTTGGTTTTACAAATAAGCATGTTTACCTCAAAAAATGGTGTTAATAATTATATTTGATTTGTGGTTCTGAAAATACGTGATCTATTTCAATACTAGTAGATTAACTAGAAATGTTAAGTTTAAGTAAGGAAAATTATAACGACCCGGTCCGACGTTACGCAAAACCTGCATTATAACTGTTGATATTGACTTATTATATACTAGTTATTCTATTAATAATGTGTTAGAGTTGATATGCTTGAAATCAGAATGATTAAATGAGAACTCAGGCACTTAGTCCTTAAGAATAGCCTTAAAAATGGAAAAAGTCAACTAAGAGTTGACTTATTAATAAACAACCTCGGAATGCGGATTTTATGGCTCAGATAGCTTCATTAGGTGATTTGGAACTTAGGAGTGTGTTCAGAATAATTTTGTGATGTCCGGTGTAGAATTAGGCTTGAATTGGCGGAAGTTAGTTTTTGGCAATTTCCGGACGACAGTGGAAAATAGACTATTGGGGTTGGAATGGAATTCCGACAGTTGGAGCAGGTTCGTAATGTCATTTTGGACTTGTCCGCAAAATTTCAGGTCAATCAGAGTTGATTTGGATAGTTTCGGCATCATTAGGGAATTATAGAAATTTGAAAGTTCTTAGGCTTGAATCCGATGTGAATTTGGTGTTTTGATGTTAGTTTTGGTGTTTCGAGAGTGCGACTAAGTTTGAATGATCATATGGGATGTGTTGGTAAATTTAGTTGAGGTCTCTAGGGCCTCGGGACGACTTCGGATGGTTAACGGAATTTAACTTGGCCATTTCAAGAATGTTTCGACGTCGTCCTTCAAGAATAAGTGGTGCCACACTAAATAAATGAGCTCCAAATTCAGTTTCAATTTAAGCATTAGATCCGTATCGAAATTTCGGAGCCATAGCAAAAAGAATCGACGAATTTGGACATCGTATGAAAGAGTTATGCACATTTTCGTGACGGGGGCCGGGATTTTTTTTGCTACTGTAATCAGCGCCACAGGCAGCGCCCGGCGCCACCTGTGGCGCCCAAAACGTAAAACTCTATAAAACGAGGGTTTTTGGCAATTTTTAACAAAAATAGAGTTGGGGGAGCTCGGTGTGGGCGATTTTCTGAGGGGTTTTCACGAATTTGAATGAGGTTAGTGTTCTTAATCTTAAATCCTTTATAGATCATGATTCCCCACTCAATTATATCGCGAATCCATGAATTTATTGAAGAACAATCGGATTTTTTTATCAAACTCTCCAAAATATAAATTTAAGATTTGAAAGCCAATCCGATGTCAGAATTCGATAATTTTTGTATGGTTGAACTCGTATCGGAACGGGTGTTCGAATTTTTGCGAGTTTCGTCGGATTTTGAGACGTGGCCCCTGGGGCCGGGTTTTGACCGAATTCGGATTTTGAGTTAAAAGTCGATATTTTTCGATTTGAATTCATTCCTTAAGCATAAATTGATGATAAAAATCTGAACTTGGTCGATTTGGAGCATCGGAAAGTTGATTCGAAAGGCAAACGCATCGCGGAATAGTTTGCGGGCTAGTTTTAAGGTAACTAATGTCTTGAAATCCTGTCCTAAGGGTATGAAACCAAGGACTATGCACCCTTTCACGGGTTTTGACTGGAAAGATTGAAACTTTGGAAATATCTTCCATATTTAGGCGACTATTAAGTTGCGAAATCGATTTTTAAGCTTATGCTTAATTAATATTATGTATTATGATATGATTTGGGCTGTAAGCCGTGTTTGGGGCCTAGTGCCGATCTGTTTACCCCTTGGGGGACTGTTTTACTATGTTTCCTCACTTGATATGTTGTGAATTACACTCGGTCTTTTCCTGATAAATAGTTTTGACACTTAGAGTATTTTGATACTACTTATTGAAAAATGAAACACTATTTTGGGTCGAGAACCCGATTTGTTTATGGCCTAAGGGCTAATTGAAAGTGTCTGACTGAGTGATGTGAGGAGGCTTCCAGGCCTTATGAGAGAGGTGAGGAGGCTTCCAGGCCTTATGAGAGAGGTGAGGAGGTTTCCAGGCACTATGAGTGATGTGAGGAGGCTTCCAGGCCTTATGAGTGATGTGAGGAGGCTTCCAGGCCTCATGAGAGAGATGAGAAGGCTTCCAGGCCTTATGTTATTATTGCGCTTGGGCTGTAGGAGCCCCTCCGGAGTCTGTAACACACCCTCAGTGAGCGCCGGTACCGAATGAGTGATGATGATTGCCCGCGGGGCTGATATTGAGTGATAATTGATGCTGAGTGATGATTGATACTGAGTGATTGAAGGAATGCCTAAGGGGCAACTGTTGCAATAAATGATTTTGTCCTGAGAGGCAGTTTTATGATGATTTACTATGTTTTCGAGCTATGATTTACCTCGTTTTCAAACTGAGTTTTACTGAGGATTTCACTGAGATATATTGATATTTACTTGTTTTCGAAGGATTTTGGAACTGGTTTTTGAACTTATAAAATTGCCAAATACTACTTGGTGACTTGATGGTTTTACTGGCTGTTGTGAATGGTGTATTTGTTTGTGTGCTTTATATTTCTCAGACTGTGATTTCTTTTCATTATTACTGAATTGGCGTACTCATAAAGACTCCCTGTGCCTCTGTGCACAGATCCAGGTACTAGTTCGCAGCAGTAGCTGATGCAGGTTCGGTAGCAGCATTTATGGGATTTTGAGGTAGCTGTCCAGCGTCCACAGCTTCTCCATTTTCCTTCCTTATTTAGTTTTAGTATTTGATTCAGAGATATATATATATATATTATAGTTTTAGCAGAGTTAGATTTATCTATTCTTAGATGCTCATGGCTATTGACTCCAGTTCTTGGGAGGTTGGTTAGACTATTATTGGGACATTAAGACTTATTTATATAAATTGTGATGTGGTTGCTTGCTTATTATTTAATTGTGAACTATTATAATTGAATAAATGCGTAGTAAAGTGATGGTTGGCTAGCCTAGTTCCACGATAGGCGCCATCACGACCTGTTAGGATTTGGGGTCGTGACAAGTTGGTATCAGAGCTCTAGGTTGCATAGGACTCAACGGTCATGAGCAGGTTTAGTAGAGTCTTGCGGATCGGTACGGAGACGTCTGTACTTATCTTGGAGAGGCTGCAGAACTTCTAGGAAACATGTCTATTTTCTTGAACTCTTTCGTGCCAATCTATTGATTCTTGAAATCTAAACTTACGTGTCTCATTCTCTCACAGATGGTGAGGACACGCAATACCGATCAGGGTGACCAGGCACCAGCCAGACCCACAAGGGGTCGAGGTCGTGGTAGGGGTAGGGGACCAGCTCAAGCAGCAGACAGGGTGGTACCAGAGGATCACCCTATCGTTCAGGATCAGGTTCCCGCCGATGGTGCTCCAGTTGGACAGGCTCAGGCACCGACAGTGCCTATTGTTATTCCTGGTCTTCAGGAGACCTTGGCTCAGATATTGACGGCGTGTTCCAGTTTGGCTCAGGCATTTGCTATGTCTACTACTGCCAATACAGCTCAGACCGGGGGAGGCAATCAAACTCCAGCTGCCCAGACACCTGAGCAGGTGGTACGGGTTATTCAGGTACCAGGAGCAGCCCCGGTTCAGCCGGTTGCTCCAGCTCAGGATTTTGTGGTCGTTGCTATGCCTTAGGATGAGCAACGTAGGTTGGAAAGGTTTAGCAGACTTAAGCCTCCGACTTTCAGTGGCGTAGAGGGTGAGGATGCCCAAGGTTTTCTTGATAAATGCCAGAGAGTACTGCGTACTGCAGGTATTTTGGAGACCAGCAGGGTCTCGTTTGTTACATTTCAGTTTGCGGGTGCTGCTTTTACTTGGTGGGAGTCATTTTAAAGGCGTAGGCCAGTTGGTTCAGCACCTCTCACCTGGCAGCAGTTCTCCATGATCTTTTTGGAGAAATATATTCCTCAGTCCCACAGAGAGGAGCAGCGTAGGCAGTTTGAGCAGCTGCGCCGTGGAGAATTATCAGTGACCCAGTACGAGATGAGGTTTTTTGAGTTAGCCAGACATGCGTCTGAGATTGTCCCTACGGACAGGGAGAGGAGTAGAAGGTTTGTAGATGGTCTCTCGTATCAGCTTTGGATTTTGATGACCAGAGATAGGGTGTCTGGAGTTACATTTGAACAGGTTGTTGATATTGCTCGGGATATTGAGTCGTTTCGTAGGCAGGATCGTGAGGAAAGAGAGGTTAAGAGGCTTCGGGGATCAGGAAATTTCAGTGGTGCTCCTTCCAGAGGGCAGTTTCAGCCTATCAGAGATCGTTCATTTAGACCTCCACAGTCAGTTCGCCCAGCATAAAGTGGGGTACCGTCGGGGAAGGGTCCTCGCAATGCTCATCAGGGACGTTCATCTTTTAGTGCCCTTCCAGCTCAGAGCTCTGCTAGAGCATCATCTCATCAGGGCTCTTCTATGCATGGTTCGTCTGGTGGTTATCAGAGGGGTGGAGGTTCTCGTTCGTTTTCCCCAGCTATAGGTAATTGTTACGAGTGTGGAGAGCCTGGACATGGGTGGAGGCAATGTCCCCGTCATTTTGGTAGTTCGTCCCAGCAGAGGGTTCAGCCCTCGGCTTCAGCCCCTGTCGTATCACCACCTACCCAGGCAGCTAGGTGTGGTGGTCAGGCAGCTAGAGGCTGTCCTAGAGGGGGAGGTCGAGCAGGTGGAGGCTAGCCACGTATTTATGCACTTCCGACTAGGCTGATGCTATGGCGTCAGATGCAGTGATTACAGGTACTATTTCAGTTTGTAACATTGATGCTTTGGCTTTATTTGACCCTGGTTCCACGTACTCTTATGTCTCATTCTATTTTGCTCATTTTCTTAATATGCCTCGTGAGTCTCTAGTTACTTCTGTTCATGTTTCGACTCCGGTGGGTGATACTATTGTTGTGGACCGTGTGTATCGGTCGTGTCTTATATCTATTGGGGGTCTGGAGACCCGAGTAGACTTGATGTTACTGAGTATGGTAGATTTTGATGTAATTCTAGGCATGGACTGGTTATCCCCATGTAATGCTATTCTCGATTGTCACGCTAAGACCGTTACCTTAGCTATGCCTGGAGTTCCGAGAGTTGAGTGGAGGGGGTCTATAGAGCATGTGCCTAGCATATTGATTTCTTATTTAAAGGCTCAACGTATGGTTGAGAAAGGGTGTGAATCTTATCTTGCATTTGTGAGGGATGTTAGTAGTGAGACCCCATCGGTTGATTATGTTCCCGTAGTTTGTCATTTTTCGGATGTATTTCCTGCAGACTTGCCAGACATGCCACCTGACAGGGATATTGATTTTGGTATTGACCTGGTGCCAGATACTCATCCTATCTCTATTCCACCTTACCGTATGGCACCAGTAGAACTGAAAGAATTAAAAGAGCAGCTTCAAGAACTCTTAGATAAGGGGTTCATCCAACCTAGTGTATCGCCTTGGGGTGCGCCGGTGTTGTTTGTGAAAAAGAAGGATGGTTCGATGCGCATGTGTATTGATTATAGACAGTTAAATAAGGTTACAGTGAAGAATCGTTATCTGTTTCCTCGTATTGATGACTTATTTGACCAGCTTCAGGGAGCTAAGGTATTCTCCAAGATCGACTTGAGGTCGGGGTATCATCAGTTGAAGATTCGGGATTCTGATATTCCTAAGACGGCTTTCAGGACCATATACGGTCATTATGAGTTTTTGGTTATGTCATTTGGGCTGACCAATGCCCCAGCAGCGTTCATGCAATTGATGAGCAACATGTTCCAGCCCTATCTTGATACTTTCGTTATTGTATTCATTGATGACATCGTGGTTTATTCTCGTAGCCAGGAAGAGCATGCTCGGCACTTGAGAATCATGTTGCAGAGATTGAGAGAGGAGAAGCTTTATGAAAAATTCTCTAAGTGTGAGTTTTGGCTTGGATAAGTAGCTTTCTTAGGACACTTGGTGTCTAGCGAGGGTATTCAAGTTGATCCGAAAAAGATTGAGGTGGTGCAGAGTTGGCCTAGACCGTCTTCAGCTACAGAGATTTGGAGTTTCCTTGGTCTGGCGGGTTACTACCGTCGCTTCGTGGAAGGATTTTCTTCTATTGCTTCACCTCTGACCAAATTGACCCAGAAGGGTGTTCTATTTAGATGGTCCGATGAATGTGAGGAGATCTTTCACAAGCTCAAGTCAGCATTGACCACAGCCCCGGTATTAGTGTTGCCTACTGGTTCGGGTTCCTATACGGTTTATTGCGATGCTTCTAGAGTTGGCTTGGGAGCGGTGTTGATGCAGGACGGCAGAGTGATTGCCTACGCGTCGAGGCAGTTGAAGGTGCATGAGAAGAACTATCCAGTGCACGATCTGGAGTTAGCTGCTATTGTTCATGCCTTGAAGATTTGGCGGCATTATTTGTACGGAGTGCAGTGTGAGATTTTCACCGATCAACGTAGCTTGCAGTATCTGCTGAGGCAGAAGGACTTGAATTTGCAGCAGAGAAGATGGTTGGAGCTTCTCAAGGATTATGATTTAACTATCTTGTATCATCCGGGGAAGGCCAATGTGGTGGCCGATGCGTTGAGTCGCAGAGCCGAGATTTTAGGAAGTGTAGCTTATCTTTCAGCAGCAGAGCGACCTTTAGCCCTTGATGTTCAGGTATTAGCGGGTCGGTTAGTGAGATTGAATTTGTCAGACCCTCCACGGGTGGTAGCTAGCATGGATTCTCAGTCTTCTTTAATTGATCAGATTAAGGCGAGACAGTATGATGACCGACACTTATTAGTTCTTCAGGATAGAGTTCGTCGGGGTGATGCCAGAGATGTAACTATTGGTGATGATGGAGTTATGAGGATGCAGGGCCGTATTTGCGTGCCCAA
>ML266202.1:529-30154 GCA_005239495.1 Nicotiana undulata | reverse complement strand
CATGGTTCGGGGATCTCACCAAGTACAACTTGAACCTATCCCAAGCCTCATGTAAGTGTTCCCCCGGCATTTGCTTGAAGAAGAATATCTTATCTCTAAGCTCAGATTTCTTGCTATCGGGGAACCACTTTGCCAAAAAGGCTCGAACAAGCTCGGGCCATGTAGTGATGGTTTGAGGAGGTAAGTTTTGCAACCACTTCTTCGCCTCTCCCGCCAACGAATATTTGAACACCCGTAACCTTAATGAATCATCCGTCACGTTATTTTGCTTGTGCATGGCGCACACACCCAATAAGTTCCTTAGGTGTTGTGTTGGGTCATCATCAATAGAGTTATGAAACAATCCTTCTGCCTTGAGCATTAGGATCATCCCATGGTCCACTTTGAATGTTGATGCACCAACTGGCGGTGGGAGGATGGCATTTGAGTCATCAATGTATTCCTAAATATCGGCGAAAGGATTCTCCTCTTCATCATAAATTTCGGCCATTGTCACCTGGGACACCAATACAAAACAAACAACTTGTGATGGAATAGAACAAGATATAAAGTGAAGTTCACACTAACTAGTAATTTCAAAACCGTATTCCCCGGCAACGGCGCCAAAATTTGATACGCTCAAATTACACTTTTAAAATAGTGTAAAGCGGTCGAAGTCAAATATAATAACCCAACAAGGTTGGGGTCGAATCCCACAGGGAATAGGTGTGAAAATATCACTATGTTAGTGTGGTTCTTAACTCTAATCGAAATTCTATTCCGTTAGTGAACAAAAAGGTGGTGATTAATAGTTTACTATTTTGAAGAAAGAGTAGTAACAATGGAAACTAATTTAGATTGTAATTAATATGGGTAAATTAACCAAGGTTGTGTCCCCTTTCATGGAGTGTAATGCAAGTAGGTATTAATATGATATATTTCTAATGGGAAGTTCTTGATATGCAAATGATTCTTAAGATAACTATCCTAGATTTTCCAATACTACGATAGTATTTCCTCTTTATGATTTTTCCAAATGTAAAAGAGTTGCAATAAATCCGAATCACGTCTTGCCAAATAAAACCAACTTATTCCTAAGTGATTCTATTAAACGAGGTTTAACGCCTCGAGTCTTTGGTATTTACTCTTACCACTTCTAACCCGCTTTTCCAAGCTAAGATAAAATTATGGCATAAGTTAATGTTTGCAACCATTAACAAGAAATATAAGACGAAGAGTAAACACATATCAACTACCCATTATGCATATATTCAATGGCAATACCCAAATACATAACACCCATTTAGGGTCCACAACCTCAGTGTTTAAGTTTATCTACTCATCATAAATAACCAAAAACAAGTATTGAATAGTGTCATGAATGCTTACAAACCACCATTTCCTTGCTCTAATACTTCCAAAAGGTGAAGAATATTTAATGAGAGAATGTTGTTCAAAATCTAGACAAGAATGACCCACAATACCCAAGTAAATGCTTTTATAGTGGGCAAAAAAGTCAGGTGAACAACGGACAAAAACACCCCTGTCGGGCTTAGATGCGATCGCATTCCTGTCGCATAACAGGGATGCGATTCGCATCTTCACTTTCTTCGTCGCATATCAAAACCCTAGGTCCCAGAGATTCATCGCATTTGAGAGATGCGGTCCGCATTAGTGATGTGCGATCGCATTCGTGCGTCGCATTTGCAGTGTAGCTTCAGGCATCAGATGGTGATGCGATTTAAATGCGGTTCGCATTTGAGATATGCGGTCGTACATTTGACCGCATTTCACTCCTTAAATTTGACTCAACTTTCTGTTGCGGTATGCGATCCCTAGGCTCGAAATGCGATTCGTTGTTGCATATGCGATCGTATTCGGCCATTTTTCCTCCCCTTTTCTCTTCTTTAACTATCTTTTGCATGGTCTTGAGTGTTTACACCTTGTGTACTGTAAAATACCAAAATTCTATAATTAATAAGAGTAAAGGCTCTTGAAATGAGCCATAGTTTAAGCACTATGGTATTAAATGTGCCGAAATTCTCCGGCACATCATGGACATGTGGGATCGGGTTGCACGCCGCAACAAGATAGTGATAAAGGTGGATAGGTGGGATCGGGTTGCACGCTGCAACAAAAAAGTGATAAGGGAGGACACTTATGTCTTACTGAATTTTAGTAATGTTTTACTGGTTTTTGGAACTTAGAGATTTGAAACTTACAGATTTGGAAACTTACTGTTTCACTCTACTATTTTTCGTATTTCGTGCTTACTTCTATTTTTAAAAGTCAAAACCTTAGAAACTTTGAAAATTCATGTGAGATCTTGGTTACAACAGAGGCCTGGAATAGGCGACTGAGTTATTTTATTTATTGTTGCAGTTTATCTTTCTTGTTTTGGTAGAATTGTTTCCTTGCTTTATTATATATATTGTTACAAGTTAAGTTATAATTGCCCCGCCTTAGTCTCGTCACTACTTCATCGAGGTTAGGCTCGGCACTTACTCAATACATGGGGTCGGTTGTACTGATATTACACTCTGTACTCTTTTGTGCAGATTCAGGTACCGGCCAACGTTAGAGATTTTTAGTAGCGGTCATTTATCATTCGGAGACACGATGTATATCTGTCGGCGTTCGCAGATTCCTGGGGTCTTCTCTTGGTTTATAGAGACTGTTTTATTTTATTCAAAACAGATATATTATTTCTTTCAGCCCATTATTTGTAGTATTCTTAGAAGTTCGTGAATTGTGACACCAGACCCTGGGTAGTTATAGAGTTATATATATAATTAGTTTGTGGATCAGTTTATTTTACTTGTATATCATTTTATATTTGGAGTTATTCGTTGGAAATCATTAGATTAAGTTCACTTAAATTTATTTTATTATGTATAAATAAATAATCAAAGGAAAATAGCTAGTCGAATTCTAACATTGGCTTGCCTAGTAAGTGTGGTGTTAGGCGCCATCACGATCCCTAAGGTTGGGAATTTGGATCGCGACAAGTTGGTATCTGAGCTCTAGGTTACTTAGGTCTCACAATTCACGAACAAGCTTAATAGAGTCTGAAGGATCGATACAGAGATGTCTGTACTTATCTCTTAGAGGCTATGAAGTTAGGAACGATTTCACTTCTATTCTACTCTATCGTGCAAATTTATTCTACCACTGATGATTAAACTCGTCTACTCTTGTTCTCTTGCAAATTTTGACAACACGCAATGCGTCTACAACCGTACAAGAAATGGAGCCCAATGACAGCTACGATTAAGGGAAGAGACGAAGGCAGAGCTCAGTCTAGAGCTCGAACAACAACACCTATTTTAAAGCCTCAAGTGGATCTAGAAGCGGAGGTTCTAGCTTAGTCGGTACGTGTTGGACCAGTTCAGATTCTAGAAGGATTCATAGCTACTCTAGTATTGCAAGATGAACCAGTCCGTTTATTGAGGTTGGACAAGTTTACCAAACTATTTTCACTCCATTTCAGTGGTACATCTTGTGAGGACCCACATGATTTGCTTGACTGCTGCTATGGAGTATTGCAGAACATGAGGATAGTTAAAAGCAGTGGGGTTGATTTTTATGAGTTGTGAAGTTTAACATTGTGGATTATCTGATGTTGTGACCTATGACTTCGTGCCAAGTGGGGAAGTCCACCATCAATGAATAGATTGCGGGGTCATGTGTTATATCGGTTTTGGCCTGGAATGTATAAGGCCTGAGATTTTGTAAGAGATAAAGCTGGGACTTGCGGTATGTCCGCCTCCTTAATAAGCCTATACCTCAGTACCAAAGGAGTTATATAAACAACTTTAAATTTATAGAAGGCCTACTCAGCGTAGAATTCACGGTTGCGGATTTTGGGGTGCTTCAGAGGGAGTACAGTGGTTGACGAGCTTCTAGACTATATGGTTCGTGCCAAGAATTATCTGTATAGAGTCTTGACTTTGGGATCATTGTGCATCAATAAGGATAAGATTTACCCCTAAGAATAACTAAGAGCATATGAATAAATGAGGTAGCTCAGCAGTGTTGAGTCAACATAGTAAATTAGGAAATTGGCTGCCGGTGTTTGTGACAAGCCTACGAAAAGGACAACCATCCATTGCAACATCAACTACGTGACTCAGTTCTCATAAATGCTTTTGAAAGAGTTTGATTTTCGTACTCCCCATAATGCGTGGCACATAAGGTTTGAACGGTTGCGTCAGGTCACCATGACAGTGTCAGAATATGCCATCAGGTTCAATAAGGGCAGGTTGATACTTTACTTCGGCTAGTGGTAGAAATTTTCCTAAACTTAGGAGAGTCATATCTCATTAGAGCACTCAGGCTACGTGCCCCATTGCAGTTACAACTCAACTTACATGACCAACTAGGGAAAAAGGGGTCGGAATGTCGAAGGTGAAGGTCAGATTCCTAGAGGTGGAGACCCAGCCTGTTGATATATTTTCTATGGTATGGCTGAGGTCGTTATATCAAATGGCACCATTACAAGAACAATATCTAGTTATTATAAACTGATAATTTCCTTAACTTGATTCGGTTATGAGTATCTAGAAAAGTCCTACTAATATGCTCCGCTCTCGGGTGGGCTTCGTAACTCCAAAATCTACTTATGTGAATACTTTTGTTGAGAAATTCTATGAAGATAGTTATGTCTATCATTACGTGTTGTAATTTTGTTTAATGGAAAATATTTAAAAGAAGAAAAGGGAATGTTTCGAGTGGCACGATGTGCATATTACTTGTGATTCAGAATTAAGGGCGAGATCCTCGCATTTTAATATGATTTGATATGTTTAAATCGGACTACGAGCCACGGTGGAAGTTATGTAAGGACGAGATCCTTATGATAAGAAATTCTTGTGTTTAAATTCTCCCCTGTGAAATTAAATTTTTTACTATAGTACTAATAGGGAGTCATACCTATTAGGTTTATTTTTAAAAAAAATTATAAAAATTATCTGTGCATAATTTGCCAAATTTGTGCTATAATTATTGAGATTTAACCTACAAGGTAGGTGCCCGCCTATGTGACGTTAAATGAGACACGTTAATTCGGGTAAATAATTATGAGGTCTTCATGCATCACATCTCGTTATCAATATTGTAAAGGGTTGAAAGGGGATTATTGTTACGTGAAGTTATTTTGTGATTTTGTAATTGATTATGAACAACTATCAAGAGCATATTGAACCAAAAGGGTGTTCCATTCAAATGGTCAGACAAGTGTGGATTGAACTTTCAGAAGCTCAAGATTGCTTTGACTACGACGCCGGTGATGGTGTTGCCCACATGTTTAGGATCATACATGGTATATTGTGATGCATCTCGTATTGGACCTTGTGCAGTATTAATGCAAGATGGCAAGGTGATGGCATATGCGCCACGACAGTTGAAAGTCCATGAGAAGAATTACCATGTCCACGACTTAGGGTTGGTAGCCATTATTTACGCATTGAAGATTTGGAGGCTCTATCTTTATGGTATGCCATGTGAGGTGTACACGGATCATCGCAGTCTCTAGTACTTAAGCAAAAGGATCTTAATTTGAGACAGAGGAGATGGTTAGAGTTACTGAAAGATTATGACGTCACTATATTGTATCATCCGGGGAAGGCCAACGTGGTGGCCGATGCATTGAGTAGAAAGGCGGTGAGTATGGGCAGCCTTGCATATATTCCATTCGGTGAGAGACCGTTAGCTTAAGATAGTCAGACTTTAGCTAATCAGTTCGTGAGGTTGGATATTTCGCCCAACAACGTTCTAGCTTGTACAGTCGCTCGGTCTTCCTTACTTGAGCGTATCAAAGATGGGCAAGATGACGACCCGCATTTGATGGTCCTTAGGGACACAGTTCGGCACGGTGGTGCCAAGCAGGTTACAGTTAAAGACGACGATGTTTTGAGGATGCAGGGTCGTATATGTGTGCCTAATGTTGATAGCCTTCGTGAGTTAATTCTTGAGGAAGCACACAATTCTAAATATTCTATTCACCCAGGTGCAGCCAAAATGTACCAAGGCTTGAGGAAGCACTATTGATGGAGAAGGATGAAAAGAGACATTTTTGCTTATGTGGCTCGATGTTTGAATTTCCAGCAGGTGAAATATGAACACCAGAGACCTGGTGGGTTACTTCAGCAGATAGAGATTCCTGAGTGAAAGTGGGAGCGCATCACTATGGACTTCATTGTTGGACTCCCACAGACTCAGAGGAAGTTCGGCGCGATTTGGGTTATTGTGGATAGGATGACTAAACCAGCGCACTTCATTCTGGTGGCAAGTACTTATATTCAGAGTGGTTGGCTGAGTTATATATTTGGGAGATTGTTCGCCTTCACGGTGTGCCTGTGTCTATCATTTCTGATAGAGGTACGCAGTTTACTTTGCACTTTTGGAGGGCAGTTCAGCGTGAGTTGGGTACCTGAGTTGAGTTGAGTACAACATTTCATCCTCAGACGGACGGTCAGTCCGAGCGTACTATTCAGATCTTGGAGGATATGCTTCGCGCTTGTGCTATTGAGTTTGGAGGTTCTTGGGATCAGTTCTTGCCATTAGAGAAGTTTGCCTACAATGATAGCTACCAGCCGATCATTCAGATGGCTCCATACGAGGCATAATATGATAGACGATACAGATCGCCAGTCGGTTGGTTTTAGCGGGGAGAGGCTCGGTTATTGGGTACAGACTTAGTTCAAGAGGCCTTGGACAAGGTCAAGATTATACAAGATCGACTTCGTGCAGCTCAGTCCAGGCAAAAGAATTATGCCGACCGTAAGGTTCGTGATGTGGCATTCATGGTTGGAGAAAGGGTATTACTTCGGGTATCACCTATGAAGGGTGTTATGAGATTTGGGAAGAAGGTCAAGTTGAGCCCTAGGTATATCGGGCCATTTGAGATTCTTGATAGAGTGGGGGAGGTAGCTTATAGACTTGCGTTGCCTCCATGATTATTCTCATTTCATCCGGTATTCCATGTGTCTATGCTCCGGAAATATCATGGTGACCCGTCCCACATGTTAGATTTCAGCTCTGTCCAATTGGACAAAGACTTGAATTATGAGGAGGACCGGTAGCCGTTCTAGACCGGCAGGTTCGTCAGTTGAATCAAAGAGTTATCCTTCAGTTCGAGTGCAATGGAGAGGTCAGCCAGTTGAGGCAGCTACTTGGGAGTCTGAGTCGGACATGCAGAGTAGATATCCACATTTGTTTGCCAATTCAGGTAATTTTCTATGTCCGTTTGAGAACGAACGTTTATTTTAGAGGTGAAGATTGTGAGGACCAAATGGGTTATTTTATGAATTAAGACTCCGTTCTAGGCTTATTAGCCATAAAAAGATTAATTTTATTTACCTCGATTTACATGTGCAGTCCGAGCGTGAAACCGGAAAGCTTTTATGTGAAAATATAAGAAATAATATTTTTTAGAATTAAAGTTTGGCTTTAGTTGACTTCGGTCAATATTTTGAGTAAACGGACCTGGATCCGTATTTCGACTATCTCGGAAGGTCCGCAGTAAAATATGGGACTTGGGTGTATGCCCGGAATCGAATTCCGAGGTCCCAAACCTTAGAAATTAATTTTTGAAAGAAATTATTTTGTTGAATTATTAATGAAATAAAGAAAAGAATCAACGTTTGAAACCATTGGTATCGGGCCCGTATTTTGGTTCCGGAGCCCGATACAGATTTGTCATAGTATTTGAATACTATCTGTGAAATTTGGTGAGAATCGGAGTTTATTTGACGTGATTCGGACGTCTTGTTGATAAATAGTGAACTTTAAGTGTTCTTGAGAAAAATAATGAGTTTTGAGGTTTAATTCATAGTTTTACATGTTGTTTTCATGATTTGATCGCACGAGAAAGTCCGTATGATTCTTTTAGACTTGCATGCATCTTTGGTTTAGAGCCCCGAGGGCTTGGGTGAGTTTCGAATATGTTTGGGTTGTGTTGCGCTCGTTCTTTCTTATGCTTCGACGTCGTTTCTTCAAGCATAAATGATATCATATTGAATAAATGAGCTCCGATTTCTGTTTTGAATGAAGTATTAGATCCGTATCGTAATTACCGACCCGTAACAAAAAGAATCGTTTAATTTGGACATCGTATGAGGATTTTATGGTTACTTTACTAAGGTTGCCAGATTTTTCAGATTAATTATGAAATTGCCACTAACGGCGTATTTAAAAATCTGCACTATTTGCAAATATTAAAACATACATATCTCATTCATTATAAGGTCAAATTGAGTGATTCAAAAGCCTAACTTGACTAGAATTTCACAAGGAAGCCATGGAAGATATAAAAATCGAGTTTCGGGATCGTTTAGTAGGAGAAACGAGGCAGAATAGCTGGTAGAAAAATATATAAAATAACTAGGGTTTGTTCATTCGGTCATATTTTGAGTTGGGGAGCTCGGATTTGGGCGATTTTCACCATATGGGTTGGGTTAAGTGTTCTCTACTCGTTTTTTGGTTATATTTCAATACCCAATATATTCTTTTCATCACTTTCAATCAAAAATCAAGAATTTTCATGGTAAAAGTTGAGAGGTTGGGTAAAGTTAGGGAAATTTTTAAAAATCGAATCTTTACCTCGAATTGAGGTCGGATTTCGAAACTAATTGCATATTCAGGCTCGGTGGTGAATGGATAAACGTAATTTGGTCCGAACTCCGAGTTCGGACCAAGCAGGCCCGGGTTCGGGTTTTAACTTTTTTTTAGAAAACTTAGAAAAAATCCTAGTTTTTAGTAAAGTTGGTTCCTTTAGCATTAATTAGTGATATTAAGCGAATTATGACTGGGTTCGAGCGGATTAGAGCAAGATTCTAAGTGAAAAGCTGTAATTGAGCAGTGAGTGGCATGCGAATCGAAGTAAGTGCTTGGTTTAACCTCGACTTGATGGAATAGGAATCCTCAACTTTATTGTTATGTGAAATTGCTTGTATGTAGTGTATATGTGAGGTGACGAGTACCTATGCACTACTAAATATTTCAACCCTTTTCCGTTTTCCAAATTTTTTGCTATTCGGCTTAACTGTTTTATGATTGTTGAGGTTTACATGGCTATTTGATTTCATTAAATTATTGCCATGTAATGTTGCAAATGTGATAAAAGTGTTGGTTGTTCCCTTGACTTTGTTATGGTACCTAAAGGTTGAGCCGGATGACAGCGTTACGATATTTACATATATTTTGGTCGATTTCGTTATGAAATAATATTGGATACAACTTGTGAGCTATACTGTGTTCTGTTTATAATTATTGAGACAAAAGTGTTGTGAAAGGATTGGCCTGAATTGTGAATTTTTTTAATAAATAAATAAATTGATAGTGATAAGGGTGGACAACAAGATAGTGATACGGGTGGACATGTGGGATCGGGTTGCACGCCGCAACAAGATAGTGATATGGGTGGACATGTAGGATCTGGTTGCACGCCGCAACAAGAAAGTGTTAAGGGAGGACACTTATGTCTTACTGAATTTCAATAATGTTTTACTGGTTTTTGGAAGTCAAAGATTTGAAACTTACAGATTTGGAAACTTACTGTTTCACTCTACTATTTTTCGTATTTCGTGCTTACTTCTATTTTCAAAAGTCAAAACCTTAGAAACTTTGGAAATTCATGTGAGATCTTGGTTACAGCAGAAGCCTGGAATAGGCGACTGAGATATTTTATTTATTGTTGCAGTTTATCTTTCTTGTTTGTGTAGAATTATTTCCTTGCTTTATTATATATATATATATATATATATATATATATATATATATATTGTTACATATTAAGTTATAATTGCCCCGTCTTAGCCTCGTCACTAATTCGTCGAGGTTAGGCTCGACACTTACTCAGTACATGGGGTCGGTTGTACTGATACTACACTCTGCACTCTTTTGTGCAGATCCAGGTACCGGCCAACGTTAGAGATTTTTAGTAGCGATCATTCATCATTCGGAGACGCGAGGTATATCTGTCGGCGTTCGCAGATTCCTGGGTTCTTTTGTTGGTTTATGGAGACTGTTTTATTTTATTCAAAATAGATATATTATTTCTTTTAGTCCATTATTTGTAGTATTCTTAGAAGTTCGTGAATTGTGACACCATACCCTGGGTAGTTTTAGAGTTATATATATAATTTGTTCGTGGCTCAGTTTATTTTACTTGTATATCATTTTATATTTGGAGTTATTCGTTGGAAATCATTAGATTAAGTTTACTTTAAATTTATTTTATTGTGTTTAAGTAAATAATCAAAAGAAAATAGTTAGTCGAATTTTAACATTGGTTTGCCTAACAAGTGTGGTGTTAGGCGCCATCACAATTCCTAAAGTTGTGAATTTGGATCGTAACAATAGTGGACAATTGTAAAACCGGATCTATGATTAATTAAACGTTATGAGTTCAATCTTTTCAGTTCTTAGCCTTTAATTTATTATATTTTTTAAGTTATACGTTCATATCTATCGTTTATTGCAATTTTAATAAACATTTACGTATAAATTATTTTCGCATCCACAATATTAAATTCAGATGAACCGGCTACTCAAAGCTCCAGCAGCGCCGCTTGTCGATTCGGACAGACCCTTTAATAAGCACTTTTGAAGGTCACTAATTCTTCCGTCAGAAACCAACCAAACCAAACGGGTGGAGGTGAATGTTAGAGGGAGTAGTAGCCGTTAGATGTGAGATAGTTTAATTTTATGGATTTAAGTTATATATTGATAATATATTTTTAGAATATCAATAAATTTTAATCTGTGATAATAGGTTAGTTATTATTTAACTATCGAATTAATAATTTATACTCTTAAAGAGACTTATATATAATTACCTTATAAATGATTTTATCACATAAATAATTTCTTGCCGTCTGTCCTCTCCTCTATACTCTATCATTATTCATACCAATATTAGTAATGTTTTAATTAAGCAGGTTGCCATGAATGCACTTTGAATAATCTGATCAAAGAGCCTGAGGATGGAGAAGGATCATGTTATAACTAAAGGGTGGTTTACAAGTTAGGGCTTCATTTCAAAATCGTATTACGACGTCCTTAAAGTCAATTTTGGTGACAATTGAGATGTAAACATGACATAAATGTAGCATTGACCGGGGTCAGTTATATTGATTTTGTGGCTCTTTATAAATTTGTTTTTAGTCTTATGACCCTGTTTTTCTTTTTTTTTTTTACACATGAAAGATATACTTTTACACGTAAGAGATCTATCTTTTACACATTAAAGATTTAAAAAAGTCATTTTCTTAAAATTACAAAAAGGCATGATGTACAAATAGCACTCATCTCGACGGTCACTATTAGTGTTTATAATGTAAATGGCCCCTGCATTATCAAATGACTAAATAAAGAAGGGCAAAAATACAAAATTGGCCGATCGTTCAAAATTAATTACGTTTGCTTACCAAAAGTATATAAAATATATATTACAAAAATATATTTTACCGACTATTATTTTGGAAACGGATAAAAATATATGACCGAAAATATAGCCTTCAATGGACCACTACAAGTTGTGGCAAAAAAATATATATGCGCTGATCAAATTTGATGGCTAGCTAATTTGCCAGGAGGATAAAATGAAAGACAATAATCTTTTTCTTCTTAATATAAAAAGTTTTAGAATTTGAAGGAGCATAATATCAATTACTTTAAACTGACTTGCTTTAATATGTTTTTATATACTTTCTCATTAATTTACTTTCTTTGTTTTTCAAAAAAAAAATAATCCATATTTGGTTGGAATTAATAAGAGTCATTTCTTCCTTAGTCTGTTACATACAAATTGCTATTTTAAGAATCGTCAGAGAATTCAAGTTTTGTTAGATTCAACATGCATGATTATTACATGCCAATACGCAATTAATTTTAGCATTTGTGACCAATATTTCCATTCTTGAAGCAATTAGAAAGCTTTCTCATGCTTTACCTAATAAGGACAAAGAAGTGTCTCAGTGCGTAAAGGAAATAAATGTCATCATAATTGCTGTAGGGCCATACTGCTATCCCTTTTATTTCAGCTGTCATATGACTTTTAAAATATAAGTATATATATATATATATAAAAGACTAATTAGGTTGTCATGATCTTTCATTTAGATATTGTAATTTGGCTTTGATTCGATTAAACATTTATAGTAAGTCCAAAATATATCAGTGAGACATATTTTGCACTGGCTTGGAAATAGTTCAAGTGTAGGTCTGCAAGCATTCTTTACGTGAAATAATTAGCCAATTAAATTGTTGATTAGATGTGCAAAATATCATTTCACACCATTTTTGGATAGCTTTTCGTACTTCTTCTTAGATTCCTATTTCGCACCAAAGTGATTTAATTGGCTAGTTATCTCATGTGAGGAGCGATTGTATATACAAGTAGGGGTGTTCATGGTTCGGTTTGAATCGGTTTTTTTTAAAAAAAGAAATCAAATCAAGTAAGTCGATTTTTTTAAATATTTGAATCAAACCAAACCAATTAAGTTAGTTTTTTCTCGATTCGGTTTATGCCGATTTTTCGGTTTTTTCGGTTATTTGTTGGTGTTTTCTTAAATATAAGACATACACTACCAAACACATATTTCGGCGATCACATTTTCAACGTAACACTATCAAATCAACTGCCCTTTGAGAAATCTATTATTTACTAAAATATATTGATGATAATTGAATCAAATAGTGATGAATAATATAATGACTCGATTAAAAATATTTTTTTAATATGAAATGGAGTCTTACACTTAACAAAAGAAAATTACCAATCAAACTAGAATATAAAGGTAAAGAACTATACTAAAAGTGCAAACGATTAACATTCATCATAAAATTTTTGAAACTTTGTATAAAAATATACATATATATATATAGGTGTAATAATAAATTTGAAATAGTTATTCCTATAGTCGGTTTGGTTCGATAATTTTTTTACCAAAACCAAACCAAATTTGATCGGTTTTTAAAATTCAAAACCAAAACCAAACCAAAAAGTATCAATTTTTTTGGTCGGTTTAGTTTGGTTTTCGGTTTGGTTCGATTTTTCGGATTTTTATGAACACCCTATATACAAGCTTGAGGTATTTTCAAGCCAGTGTGAAATGTGTCTAATTAGTACAATTCAGTTTATTACAGGTGTTCAAACAGAAAAAGGCTTGATTAAGGTATCTAAATAAGCAATTATAACAACTTTAGCTGTTTCCGTATCTGTTAAGCCAAAATACAAATATGAAAAACTCGACGAACATTATGATCTCGTATTTCCTCTATTTATGGTTGTTATATGTTTTGTTCTTTAAAAATAAAAACATTTTGAAAAAAGAGGTGAGTTAGGATCGAAAATAATTTGGTGTCACGCGGAAACTAGTAAGCAAATCTTGAACATCGATAAATCATATAGCAAAAAGAGAAATATATCAAAAGAGATACAAATATATAACGGGGTTCGGCCAATTGACCTATGTCCACGGCGGAGATGAGTAATCCTCCATATAAGAAGAGAGTACAGAATATCGATAGAACAACCTCACGAAGAGGCAAACACAAGTGACACACTAACACTTAGTTCTCCTCCTAAACATGACTCTCAAATCCCATATAGCTACATTATGGATGCAACTAAATAAGAAGGAAGGATTCTCAATTTATAGAAGTCCAAATCTTTTCCTACAAGAAAAGGGACTAGTCAAATATGAGAGATTTATAATTTCCTTCCACAAGAAGGAAAATCCAATAATGGTAAATATGTTGCCCTTTCCTTTGAGAGACAGGAAAATCTAATATGGTAAGAAAATCAGGACAAACACCTAACAATTCTCCCCCTTGGCTTGAATTTTCTGACAAAACAAACTAGATCCACCTTCTTCACATAACCTTCAACGGGTTGCATCTCCAAATTTGCACCACAAAGTTTGTTACTACGTGCGTAGCACTCCGGTCAAATTTCTTAGACAAAAAAAAATGATTACCGTCAAATAGGTTACGGCTAAAACTAAACCCACTAACATGAACCTATTTTGAGCCTCGCTCTGACACTACCTGTTAGGATCGAAAATAAC
This sequence comes from Nicotiana undulata, assembly GCA_005239495.1. Lineage (NCBI taxonomy): Eukaryota > Viridiplantae > Streptophyta > Magnoliopsida > Solanales > Solanaceae > Nicotiana > Nicotiana undulata. Next base: position 16,103 of record ML266202.1, on the reverse strand, counting down.
CAAGTGTCATGCGGAAGCTAGTAAGCAAACCTTGAACATCGGTAAATCATACAACAAAAGAGGAACATACCAAAAGAGATACAAATATTTAACGTGGTTCGGCCAATTGACCTACGTCCACGACGGAGATGAGCAATTCAGTATATAAAAGAGAGTACAAAATATTGAGAGAACAACCCCATGAAGAGGCAAACACAAGTGACACACTAATAGTTGTCCCGTAAAGTTCTCCCCCCTAAACAAGACTCTCAAACTCGACATGGCTACATTGTGGATGTCATTGGATGAGAAGAAGGATCCTCAATTTATAGAAGTCCAAATATTTTCCTACAAGAAAAGGGATTAGCCAAATATGAAAAATTTATAATTTCCTTCTACAAGAAGGAAAACTCAATTTTGTTAAATATGTTGCACTTTCCTTTGTGAGAAAGGAAAACAAAAGGGGTACGAAAATCAGGACAAACATCAAACAATCTGTTCTAATTATAAACACTATTGAGTCTCACGTGTTAGGTTGACATTAGGAGTGACAAACGGGCGGGTCAGGTACAGACGAGTAATGCAAAAAGGGATTAATTATCCGCGTTATCCATATTTAATATAGATAAGTTAACCGTCGGATAATATGGATATCCGTATTATCAATCGCTTCATGAATATGATCACTTTTGGGAGAATTCCTAGTCTCCCAAACTTGAGGAGCCCCAAAATTGAATCTTTACAAATGTAAAAGTTAAACTCATTAGTTATCTATTAGTTATCTATTTTCTAGATGAATAATATCGTTTTTATCCATATTTGATTCGTTTTTAAAAAATTCATTATTTAACTTATTTTTAATGAATAATATGGATGAATAATTATTTATCCACTTTGCCACTACTAGTTGACGTGTTTGTATATTAAGATTGAATATGTAAAAACTTGTAGGAGGAAACGTGGTGTCTTACCTCATGTATTTTGTAAAGAGTTGATAGTTATGATTTTTATATATTCGTAGCTCCAAAATTAAAAATTTCAATTCGTCTTATTTACCACACTCTGTCCGAAAATTCATGTTATACAAGCATAAACAGGGTGGATCTACGTGTTCACATTCTTCGAGAAAAAAAAAGGTCAATATTTACCCCTCAATTTTTACTAAAGTGTAAAAATTACCCTTATGTTGTAGCTCAATTAGGATTCAAAGGCAAATATAAGACTACTTCCACCTGTACGGTCAGGATTAATTAAACTGAGGGACAATGTTGACTAATTTCGGATAATACGGGAAATTTAATCCATTTTCCTTAACTAAATCTATTGTTTCTTGTGACTTAAATCCAGTAAGTTTTTTAATTAGATTCTATATATGTATATCAAAAAATTTATTAACTATTATAAATATTTAAGTACAAATCTAAATATTATTGTAATATTAACTTGAAAATATCGTAGAAACTTATATACTTTAACTACTAAATCAGGAGAACGTATGCAAGTGGTTCTCGAAATTCCTCATTGTGAGCTTGAAATCTGTGACACTAAACCAGCTGGCCTGCCTTCCCAACTAGCCGAATTGGGGTCTACTATCTTAATAGTTACTACTATATCGAAAGCTACTTCCCTATATAATTGCACTTGTGGTCTGTTGTCTTTGTTATTTAGGACCATTTAAGACCATCTCAGAATTTAATTTCAGCATTCACGAGGGACTTCCCACGCTTTTGTTTCAACTTATGAATCTTTTTTAATTCTTACCAAAAACAATAAAAGGAGTATTAAAGGAAATTAATGAATTCTCTAGCTATCACCAAACCTGCATATCTTCATCTTTGATATTCAGATCCTCATAGTTGTTCTTAGGTTTTTATCCAGATTTTCTTCGAATCTTCTTACTATGTTCTTCAGCCTTCAAAATTCTGTACTTTTTATTTAAATCTTCACACTTACTTAGATAGTAATGGCAAAAACTTCCAAGTCAGTCCCTTAGCACGCTGCCTCTTCATCTTCCAACCGGCCGCCGGTACTGAGGCGTCCGCTCCCGAAATAGTTGTTCACGAGATGGCTGCTTCCGAAGTGGCTTCCACCGAGTCAACTGCCAACAAACCAACTCCCGAGCCCCCTTTGAAAATATTTATTCACGTGGCATGTTCAATTGTGGACGACTTCATGGTCGAGAAACCCTCGTCCAAACAGGACCGGGGTGAAGCAACATCGAGGTATACATGCTCAGTTACCGAAGGCGTCCATCCCGCGGTCCGAGAGGACTGTAAATGGGAAGGCAAGGACGTAGTAGTCCTCGGGCTTGAGGATGCTATTACTACCCACGTGGAGGGGTATTTAAGTGCTTACACTAACCCCGTCATACCGGGCCCGGTAGACTCAGTTGTTTTAGATTTTTGTAAGAGATACGAGGTGCCTTGGGCAAATCCACCCGTCTCTATGGAGGATCGTGATCCTCCTACGTTACTTTGTGAATAACACCGAGTCTCCTTAGTTCACAATCGACCACCTGCTCCGCCTATATAGTCCCCGAATTTTTTGAGAGGGACTAATCAAGCTTACTCGCCGGGCCAGCAAGACCCTATTTTTTAGCATTGGAGAAGACCGAGACCGAGGCTGGCATGGGCGCTTCATTCGGGTGAAGACTGAAGATCTGATCCCTACGGAGCTCATTCCATTCCCTGAAAAATGGAACACATCCCGTAAGTGCAACCTTTCACTAAATTTCAAGTTTTCCTCATTTTCTTTCTCATCATTCCTGTTTATGGTCGAGCAGCTGTTGTCGGGTTCCAAATGCGGTCCCCTGGCTTAAGGAGTGCACCGAAGGCATCTACAAATAGATGTCATACTTCGAGCGCTCATGGCATAAGATTTCGAAGGGCCGATGGGAGACCCGTTCTCATGGTAAGGTTCTCCTTCAAATAGCTATTATCGCGTCTTTAACTCACATCATACTAAACTTTCTTCTTTCTTTTATAGGTTTACCTAAGACTACCGAGCTTAGGCCTTTGGTACGAGATGAGGATGTATCCTCGTTCGTTGATCCCTCCGTCACAGTACAACCCAGGGCTTCCGTGAAAAAAAACAAAAAAAAAAAAAAAAAAAAAAAAAAAAAAAAGAAAACCCTCGGGCTCCCCGGGTCCTGAGGTGAAACCAAAGAAGAGGGTGGCTCGTAAGCCCAGGAAGAGCACCAACTCCTGGTTGCCAGAACCTGATTCGCTTACCCGGCTTAGGGATGATCCAGAAGAAGACGATATATCTATCGCCTATGGATCGACCACTCATGGGGAGAAGGAGGCAGCCGAGGGGGAGAATCGTGAGGCTGACCTCCCTCAGACTCGAGAAGTTGATATGGAGGCTGGGGGTGGGACCCTTGGGACGTTGGCTGCGCCCCGAAAGAAGCGCCCAAAGTAGTAGAAATTATGAGGACGCCCTCCTACACAGAATTCATGCTTGAGGAGGCCCAACCAATGAAAAAGAAGTCCAATGAAAGGGTTCATGGTGCGGACGATCCCCTTCATTCTTTCTTTGATGGCGTAGACTCGTCCACTTTGGGAGATTTTTCTGGTCTAGGAAACATGGAAGTCCCGAAGAAGGATACATCTTCAGAAGCTGGTGAGGCGAGTTCGAGCCCAAAAACTAATTAATCAGTTTCTCGCTCCAAGTGCGTACCCCGGTCGCAAGAGATCAGTTATACTTACTGTCCGGGAGGATGATTGGGTTCTATCTGCTCCCGTGGGAGTATCTAGCTACCTCTGATGCCTGGCGACAGAGGATGACCAAGAAAAAATGAATGAGGTGGACGTGCCGTGTATTTTCAATGAGGCGAAGCAGGCGCTGAACCGGGTAAGGCATCATTACGTCTTTTTGAATTTTACTTGGGTTTGGGTATTTCTCACGACTTACATTATTTTGCAGGCCTCTGTACTTCATCATGAAATATTCCTTAGGTACCGCATCGAGGTCAACCAGCTCGAGCTTGAGCATGCTCAAAAAGAGATATGTACAAGCTCCTCAGCGATCAGCAAGACGGGGTCATTAAGGACCTTCAGGCCGAGTTGAATAGGGCTTCGAAGGAAGCATCAGTCCTAAGGAGGGAACATTCCGACTTGGTCGAAAAGGTAAATGTCTTTGAAGTTAGAAACAAGGAACTCGTCATAGTGGTTAATGACAAAACCTCTCAGGTCCAACAGAAGATCGACCAGGTCAACCAACTCCATAAGGAGATTAACGAGATTCAAGCAATGGCCGATAGGTGGAAGAGCAAGATGAATATGCTGGCTTCGGATAAGGAAACCTAATAGGGAAAACTATCTTTGGTAGAGGTTCAACTTCGGGTGGCGAAGAAGAAAGCTGACAAGCAAGCTTAGTTGAATGAAGATCTCCGAGCACAACTAAGCTCGGCTGTCACAGAATGGGACGCCCTCGGTAAAGAGCTCGAAGCAACGAGGTCTAGGTTGGAGACAACCTCTGCCAATACCGAGGAGATGGTGGCCCAATACAAGGCCAATGTTGAAGCAACCGAGGACCGCCCGAAGACCAATGCCAAATATGTGAGGCGGCTGTCTCAAAGGGAGACCCTCAAAGAAATTCACACCCGAGGCTTTGACCTATCGGCTGAGATCGAGGAGTAAATAAAGCTTGAGGGAGAGGTAAAGAGACTTTCCGATCCTGAAGGTGCATAGGGCTCTGAGGGTTCTATGGGATGCGAAGGCTCTGACGGTTCTGGCGACGAATCGGGACCCAACAAAGATCAGGCATTAATGCCTTAGAACTTTTTAAGTTTATATTGTGTATAATTTTTCTTTATTTTGAGGTCGCTTTTGTTGGGCCTTTGTAAGTACATTACAGAATGTAAAACATTTCCCCTTTTGACAATTTCAAGTCTCTACGTTTTTAGCATCTTTTCATAGTTTCTATGTTTGCTAATATTTCTAATGCTTTAGCATATAATCAAATGTTGTAATAAGTCATTTGTTTTTCGGAGGTCCGAACAGACCCTGACATTGATACAACTCTATTTGCTCGAGTTTTTGAAAACTCGGAGTGACCAGAAGTTTTCCTAAGATGGTTAAGTGATTTTAGACGATGCTTTTGCCGAGGGTAACCTTTTTGCAGGTTTTGATTTTTTATAAAGGCCTTATGTGCTAATTACGAGCTTTGAACGTCTCCGAGTCATTTTTTGGGGTGGTCGTAGCCTTTTATGTTTAGGAACTACCTAATAGGTTTTGTGCCTCCAGGATTTGGTAGCCCGATTTGCACGAACTTATTTCACACGATAATCCCCGAGTAAGGGTCTCGATAGACCCCGAATAGGGGTAGCCCTTAGGCTCTACGTTTAAAGAGACAAAAATGCGTAATAGCAAGGTGGAAACTTTCTTATATTTCTGTGTGTAAAGTGCATGTTCGAATGCGTGTAAAAGCTTGTATTACGGCTAAGGTGGCCTACACGGGCACGATTCATTTGACCGTTTGGCCCTTACAATAAATTCTAACCACCGAGCCTAAGTTGTTCAATCACAAAGCTTCCTTCTTTCCTTGTTAAGAACCTTAACCCGAGGGTGATGGTCTCCAGTATTCGAGGTAGATCTTGGGAGGGCTCGGATACTGTTGATGCGCCTATTGACTCTGATCTAAAACCGGTTTTTGAATCTAAGTTATCACGATTTACTGTTGCCTCATTAAAAACCTTCCCTTAAAACCCATTTCCTAAAAAACCATTTTAAGAAAAGAAGAGTGCAACGCGTGCTTTGAGACCTAAGTCACATTCTCCTTTGGCTGTTGCCTGCAAGTTGTTAACCCGATTCATAATATTTTAAAAATATAAGATCGTACCTTAGTAGTAGTACCTCTTTAAGTGCGTCACATTCCAGTTGTTTGACAGCGGTGCACTATTTCCCGCTTCGATCTTGTACGAGTCCTTGCCGGTAATTCCGACGACTTGATATGGTCCTTCCCAATTCGGTCCCAACTTTTCCTCGTTCGGGTTTCGGGTATGCTGTGTTACCTTTCTTAACACCAAGTCCCCAATATTGAAGTATCGGAGGTTGGCTCTTCGATTGTAGTATCTTTCTATTCTTTGTTTCTTGATAGCCAACCGGACTAGGGCAACCTCTTTTCTTTCATCCAATAGTTCCAGGCCGTACTCATGGTCTCACCATTTGATTCTTCGGTCGCATATCGGAACTTGAGGCTTAGTTCTCCCACTTCTACTGGTATTAACTAGACCAATGAAAGTGGAGTGGCCCTGGTACTCGATTTTGAAGTTGTACGGTACGCCCACAAGACTTCGGGTAGAATTTCCTTCCACTTCCCTTTGGCATTGATCAATCTCGTTTTCAAGTTTTGGAGTATGGTCATATTTTTATATTTCGCTTGTCCTTTCCAACTAGGGGTGATAGGGTGTGGAGAGTATCATTTTAATCTTCTGGTCTTCAAAAAACTTGTTTACCTTGCTACCGATGAATTGCTTTCCATTATCACACACGATCTCAGCCGGTATCTCGAACCCACATACTATGTGGTCCCAAATGAAGTCAATGACTTCTTTTTCCCAGACTTTCTTGAACGCTTGAGCTTTGACCCATTTAGAGAAATAATCAATCATAAACAGAGTCCCTTCAGACAGAATAAACCTCGCCGCTTTTGTGCGTAGAGTTCTCCATTAATTAGGATCCGAGGGAAACTTCCCAGTCTTCAAATAATCTATTTATTTGTTTCCCCAAGAATTTGAGTTTATTTCAGCATGCCCTTCTTCCAATACCGATTTCATAAGATGTACGAGTGTTCCTGAGTTAAATTCATCGTCATCAACCGATGACCCCAAGTTAGCCAAAGCATCATCCCAAGTATTTTAATCTCGGGGCACGTGCTATAAGGTCCATTCCTTGAATTGATGCAGTGTTACATGCAATTTGTCTAAATACCTTCGCTTTCGTCCCTCCTTTACTTCGAACGTCCCATTGACTTGTTTTACCATAATGAGGGAATCACACTTAGCTTCAACCACCTCGGCCCCAAGACTTTTAGTCAATTCGAGAACTATAATCAAGGCCTCATACTTGGCCTCATTGTTAGTTAATTTCACAGTTCTAATAGACTGCTTAACTACATTACCCGTAGGCGGCTTCAACACGATGACGAGTTTGGACCCCTTTGCATTCGAGGCACTGTCCATAAAGAGGGTCGAGATTCACGAGGAAGTCCCCAAGGTTAAAAACAATTCCTTTTCGACTTCGAGTAATAAGGCCGGCGTAAAGTCGGCCACATTTTTTTATTTGATGGCGTTCTGGGGTCGATATTCGATATCGTACCCACTAATTTCTACGGCCAATTTGGCTATCTGGCCCAAGAGTTTGGGTTTGTGAAAAATGTTCCATAGTGGGTAAGAAGTTACTTCACATACGGGGTGGCATTAAAAATACGATTTTAACTTTCTGGAGGCGCTTAACAAAGCGAGCGCCAATTTTTCCAGGTGAGGATACCTTGTTTCAGCCTCGCCTAGAGTTCTACGAACATAGTAAATTGGAAATTGTGTACCTTCCTCTTCCCAGAATAGGACTCCACTTACCGCTACCTCGGATACTACCAAGTATAGGTACAACTGCTCATTCGCCTTTGGAGTATAGAGGAAGGGTGGACTCGAAAGGTACTGTTTGAGTTCTTCCAAAGCTTGTTGGCACTCCGGGGTCTAAGAAAAGTTACCCTTCTTCTTAAATAATGAGAAGAACCGATGGATCTTGTTTGAAGACCTCGATATGCATTGGCCCAGGGCGGCTATGCACCCGGTTAGCCTCTAAAACGCTTGACACAGTCCAACATGGTGATGTCTTCTATCGCTTTGATTTTATCGGGATTTATTTCAATCCCTCGTTTGGAGAATCCAAGGAATTTCCTGAATCCGACCCCTAACACGCATTTCTCCAGGTTCAACTTCATATTGTATCTCTTCAGTATATCAAAGGTTTCATGCAAATGTTTCAAATGGTCCTCTGCTTACAGGGACATAACTAACATGTCGTCAATATAAACCTCCATTGATTTTCCTATTTGTTCTTCTAACATCCGGTTTACTAGGCGTTGATAATTGGCACCAGCATTCTTTAGTCCGAATGCATTACGTTATAACAATAGGTGTCTATTTTGTGATAAACAAAGTTTTTTCTTGATCACCCGAGTCCGTCCGGATTTGGTTGTACCCGAAATAGGCATCGAGAAAGCTAAGTATCTCATGCCCGGCCATCGCATCGATCATGCGATATATGTTAGGCAAAGGAAAAGAGTCCTTAGGGAATGCCTTGTTCAAGTCTTTGTAATCTACGCACATTCTTAATTTATTTATCTTTTTGGGATCTACCACTACATAAGCTAATCAATCGGGGTACTTAACTTCCCGAATGGAAGCTATTTTAAGGAGTTGGATACCTCGTCTTTGATGATGCATGCTCGGCTTCGGACTGAGATCTCCTCTTTTGTTTAACTGGGTGGAACTTCGGATCCAAGCTTAGCTTATGGGTGGTTATTTCTGGCGGGATCCGTATCATATCAAGATGGGACCAAACGAAACTATATTATCTATAAGGAACTTAATGAGTTTTTTCTTGAGCTTCGGAGTTAACCCCATGCCCAGGTATACCTTTCAATCGGGAAAGTGTTCGATCAATATGACTTGCTCCAGCTTCTCGACCTTTGATTTGGTGGCATTGGAATCATCAGGGGTGATGAACGACTTAGGAACTCTGTAATCATCATTCTCGCTTGCTCCTTTCTTCTCCGGTTCGGTCAGGCTGGTGCCGGTGATTGCTATTTAGTTTCTTCCTTCTTAACCAGCTCTGAGTTCTTTGATGTCGAGAGTGCGGACATTGCGATCACCTCATCGACCACGAACATTTCTTTTGCGGTCGACTACTTTCCGTAAACCGTCAAGATCCCTCCGGTGCGGGGAATTTCAGTGCCTGGTGTAGTGTCGAGGTTACTACCCTCATGTTGTGAATCATGGTCTTTCGAATAGAGCATTATATCTCATATCCCCTTCGATCACATATAATTTTGTTTCCTGAATGGTCCTGGCGGTGTTCACCGATAGGGTTATCTTCCCTTTAGTAGTTCGCATGCCATGTTGAATCCATTTAAAACCCAGACTGCTAGCACTATTTGGTCTTGTAGACCCAACTGCTCTACGACCCTCGATTTGATGATATTGTCCGAGCTATTAGGATCAATCAATACACGTTTAACTCATAATTTATTTATAAGTACACATATTACCAATGCATCATTATGTGGTTGGATGCCTTTGGCGTCATCATAGTTGAACAAAATTGTTCCCTCCGGGATGTAATCTCGGGTTTGCTTTTCCCTTATGATGGATACCTTGGTGCGCTTTAGCATTGGCCCCTGGAGGACATCGACGCTACCAATGATCATGTTGATGACGTGATGAGGTTCCTCTTATTCAGTATGTTTGTTGGAGTCCCTATTCTTGAAGTGATTTTTGGCTCGATCACTTAGAAATTCCCGGAGATGCCCATTATTGAATAAGCAAATTACTTCTTCTCTTAACTGTCAGCAGTCCTTGGTTCTATGGCCATAAAGTCCATGATACTTACAAATTACGTTAGGTCTCTATGGGTAAGTTCGGACTGCAATTGTCGAGGCCACTTGGTATCTTTGATTCTCCCGATGGAAGAAACGTTGCTGGCAGCATCGACAATGAAGCTATATTCTGATAACCTTGGTGCCTCCCTTGCCCCGAATGGTCTTTCGAAACCGTTTTTGCTCATGAGTCCCCGGCTACCGTGGCCTCGATCGTTACTCTTTTCGTTTCTCGGGAGGAGGGGAGGGGCTATGCCTAGATTAGTTGCCCCTTCAATCCCCGTTATACGATTGATACCGTCTCCATTCAGTGTTGGTTCAAGATAGACGACTGTCTTAGGCCAGTCATTAGTTCTGATGAGATAAGCGGACCGGAGGGTGCCCCGAGCTGATCGTTCTTAACTCTGAGTTTTGACTGGTACCTATTATGGACGTCGACCCAAATTACTGCCGGGTACTTTATCAAATTCTGTTTCAACTGTTGTGAAGGCAAGGAGATTCAGGGGTTGATTCCTTACATGAACGCTGGACGTCCAAGTCATCCGTTACCGAGGGCAGATCCATGTGTTCTATTTGAAACCTCGATACGAATTCCTTGAGAATTTTGCTATCTCATTATTTTATCTTGAAAAGGTCCGATTTTCTAGTCTCGACCTTCATGGTCCCGGCATGCACTTTCACAAATGCATATGCAAGTATAGCAAACGAATCAATAGAATTTGGGGGTAAGTTGTGATGCCATATCATTGCTCCCTTGGACAGGTTTCCCCGAACATTTTTAGCAAAACGACTCGATTTCATCATCATCTAAGTCGTTTGCCTTTATGGCACACGTGTAGGAGGTCACGTGCTCATTTGGATCCATGGTTCCATTATACTTCGGGATTTCAGGTATTCAGAACTTCTTCGGGATTGGCTTCGGTGCCGCACTCGAAGGGAAAGGCTTTTGGACAAATTTCATGGAGTCCAGGCCTTTCAATATTGGGAGAGCTCCTAGGATTGGATCGACTCTGGAGTTATAGGTCTCCAATTTTTTTTTCATTAGCCTCAATTTTCTTCTTCCCTGATTCTACCCGCTTTGTTAGTTCCTCAAGCATTTTTATTATTTTGGGGTTGGTACTGGGCTCAGCTTCACCCGGCTTTTCTGCGGCTTGCTCACTTATTCAGGTATTTTCCTGAGATGGCTCGGGATTAACTATGCTAGGGGCGCAACTTTGATTATGCAGTTGTGCTATCGCTGCCTGTTGGTCCTGCAACATTTCGAAGATTACCCGCAGATTTATCCTGCCGCCTTCACCTTCGGGCGTACTTCTAGTCGTAGGTCAGGCTCCTCCGCAAACGCTGTTCTCAAGGTCCATCGACACCGATGGCCACATGCGAGTTGGAATCAACTGGGATTTCAATCAGCACTCCATTGGGATTAACAGGGGGCACCTCGTTGCTGGGAACTATATTGTTTTCAGCTATGATGGCCAGATTCGGCGTCAATCTTCAAGTGAGCAGAGTGAGAGTTTGACATTTTTAGGTTGACCTGAAATCAAAATCTCAAAGAACAAGCATAAAACTGGGCGTGTTATGGAAATTTGTATCAAATTACCGCTATTATCCTTAAACCCACGGTGGACGCCAAACTGTTTACCCTTAAAAATGGATAACAATTGAATTTATACGCGGTTTTAAGGATATGTGGACTAATTCAATATAAATTATTAATAACATTAGATAAACGGGTTATAGATAGAATAAATGGCCAAACCAATAGTAGTATCGAGTCTGGGCTCGGTTGTGAGCTAAACAATTAGCATGCCTTCAGTTCGGAACCAAACACTTATGAATAACTATGAACAAAATTAAGAACTTTGAATAACCTTTAGAAGTAGAGAGAACAAATGTATATTTACTTGATATGCGTGTTACAATGTGTCTCTTGAATAACTAGCTGCCCCATTATATATAATGGGGTTTTACCCTAAGTACAGTTCTAAGAAAGGTAAAAATCTTCCTTTTTGCTAATCACTAATCTGCTGCCGATACGAGTCGAGATTCACGCCGTGATATCTGGCTGGACACGAATATAACAACCCTTTGTTAACCATGCGCGGTCGTTTGGTAATGCTTTTCGAGGCCTTAGAACTCGAACCGGATCCGGGAGCGCGGTCTCGATGGCTCTAAGAGCATGTGTTTTTTTCGAGCCTTTATATGAGAGGGTCTTGGCGTCGATTCTGATTCCTTGTAATTACGTCCTTTCTTCGTATGCCTCACTGGGAAATGGGGGTGCTCATTAGCCTCGGTTTTACCAGTACACACCTTGTTTCCTCTTTACCTTTTTTTTGGGTTGAAAATAAGGTTTCATTGGACCAATTTTGATGTCCAGTTTTGCCCCCATATTTTTTTAAATTGTACATATGTTTCAATATACCATTTTGAATCATTACTTAATTTACTAGAGTTATACAAGTATTTTCTATAATTTTTAGAGCTTTTAAATTATTTTCTTTGCATTTGAATTACTTGATTATCTATTAATTATTCTTTCAAATTATTATGGGATGACTTAATCAACTAATTGTAACCACATATAGTTTTCATAATATTTTTACCTCATTTTATATAGTTATATTTTTATTTTTAGGCTATTTACACAATTTTGCAATAATAGCCTATGTGCTATGTATAATTACATTTTTCACATTATTTGAGCCAAATAGCATTTTTCATATTTTTGAAATGTTAAGTTATTATTTTAAATTATTTTATTGTACAAGTAATATTTTATTATCTATTAAATATTTTATAAATTATTTTTAACTAAGACCACAAATATTTCTAATAATAAGAAAGAGTTAAGCACCTTCAAGGCCTATAAATTGACAATTTTCGTGTATTTAATTTATAGCCCAATTCAAGGCTAATTTAGGACCAAAATTAATGGCCCAAACACCCTAAACTTTAGCCTAATCCGCCCTGGCCCAAACCAAATGAACCCTTTAATTATAACTCGGTCGGGACCCGTTCCACGACCTGCCCCACTTCTCCTCTTATCCTGGCCGTTGATCTCAAATGATCAACGGCCCACAGCCTCCCCCCATATTTTTATTACCCAAACCCCTGGAACCCTAACCCATTACCTCCCAAACAACCGCCCAAAAATACTCTCAAACCCCCCTTCTCTCTTCTGAAGAACCCTAACTGCCTCCCCTTAACTCCCTCTCCTAATCCTGTTGATAATGAGATTCTACCATTATTTGCTTACCATATCTAGGCTACCTTTAGGGGTGCTTATCGGGCGGATAATTACGCTTAACTATTCGACTTATCGGTTATCGGATTATTAATGTAGTAACCCGCTAGCCATCCACTAAAACAACGGGCAGATTGGTATCAGATTAATGATTATCGGAAAGTTAACGGGCGTTTTATCGGCTAAGTCAAATAGAAATTCTTTGAAAAATAATTTGATCAATACCAAACGATTTCAAATCAATACCATCTAATATCTACAGATTACTTTCAGTTCTGGCCATTATCATAGATCTCTTTCTCTAGTTTTATCTTGAGATGTTGTGTTGATGTCTTCTTTGGTTCTATCTTGGAATTGTGTTTGCACTGTCTCAATTTTCATGCATATTTTCAGGAAAGTATTGATTAAACAATTGCATTATATAGCTGGTAAAATTCTTCTATGAAAAAACTTAATCCTATCACTACTGCACAGAATACAGATGCACTTCTAACTTCTTATTAGTTTCCACTTATTTTTCCTTTGGTTATTACAAAGGCATCTAAATGACATCTAAGGCAACATAGTCTACAGGGGTATTCAAACCGAATCGAAAAATCGCACAAAGACCGAAAAACTAATCAAACCGATTAAAAAACCCGACTAGGTTTGATCTGACTTGGTTTGCTATTGAGTAAAAAAATCCAAACCAAATCGATATATAAATATATAAAGTTTTATATATATTTTTAAGACTTTATATTGAATTTTCTTTAAAAAATGTAGAAATATTTGGGATCCTCTCATGTGTTAACCTTGAAAGCGTACATTGACGGAAAATTATTGATAGACGACTAAGAAAATAATTATCATGTGTTACTAACAAAATTCTCCTATTGGAATATTTTAATAGATCATATGTTTGTCAATTTTTTTAATATTTACTAAACATATATTCACTTATCAAAATTTTATCTATAACCTTAACAAAGTATGATTCGAATAATATTCATGTAACAAAAAAACCCGAAAACCTGAAAAATCCGATAAAACCGAACCAATCAAAATTGATATAGCCGATTTAGTTTGGATTTGATAAAAACCGAACTAACCCGGTCCATGTACACCCCTAATAGTCTGAATCTGCTGCAAGTACATAGTCTGAATCTGTTGGAACGTCACTTCTAAGGCATCTAAGTGGAAACTAAGTAACTTAGATGACATTTACGTTGCAAAAGGCATATAAGTTATGTTGCAGAACTGCTGAAAGATTTTCTAAGCTCTGGTGACTCGCGACTTCTCAACAGTACTTTATATACATAAGGGTAAAAGTATAAATATAAAAATTCTTAACGGGTTAACAGTTTACCTGATAAGAATATTGAGTAATCTGCTCCAAACCGTTAAGCCGTTAATTATAAAATCTCAATCCGTTCACCATCGATTATCTCGATAATTCGATACCAATAAGCCAATAAGCTATCGGTTCGGTTCGATTAACGGTTTCGGTTCGGTTTTGAATGACCCTAGCTACCTTGCTATAGATCACACGGTTACGGTATTACTTAGGTATTTGCCCAATTTTGGAAAATTTCATCTTTATATCGGACATGAATCAACTAAATCTTGGATATTTAGACAATATCTCGCCCATATACACAAAACAAAGCCTGGTTCTTCATACAAGTTGGACGATATTGACTTTAAACCCTAACTAAGGTTTGGAGTTTGATTTTTTCCTTTCCGATTTCTTTACTGATTTGCATGCGAGATTTTACTCTTTTTTGTTCATGTTTACTTGATTTCTTTCCTTTTTTATTTGCCCGATTCTACCACTATATAAACCCCTCCCCTGATTCCCTTTAAATGGACCAGAATCACTACAAAATTGCTACTTCTCTCTTATTGTTACTCATATTTTACTACTTTGAGGCTCAATTTCCTGGCCGGGTGAAAGCCAAGGCCATCAGAATTCAATTATCGAACCTTTCTCACTATGATCACTATTTAGAGTTCATTTGAAACCCTTGGGAACTCTGACACACTGAGTTTCTTGGGTTCTACTGTTCGTTTTTTTATTGACATTGGAGTATTGCTGAAACTATTATTCGTATTTACTTGTTCATTCACCTATAACTAGTAAGCATCTATGGCTCTTGAAATTCCATTACTTTCCATTTGAATTCTTGCTCTGCAGATCTATGTCCTTGGAATATTGTATTTTCTAAAACTCTTCTTGAGGTTCTATGCTTTCCATTAATCGAATTTGCCTATTTGTTTGTCCTGATTCTGTTTCTTGAGTCTGTTTGCTCCAATGTATATGTTTAATGTTTATTATCGTTGCTTATTCTGAATTTAGCTTCATGTCTTGTTCTGTACTCTTGTGAAGAGTCGAGTGATGGAAACGACTCAGACATATTTAGTAAACCTGTTCCTCCCTCCGGAAGGATGGGCTGGCTCTGATACCACAGTATAAAGAACAGAGCAAGAGACTCCAATAAAGCAAACTATATCATAGATACGGAAGTTTTCCTACAAAAGAGGTTGGCTATTGCCAAGCTGCACTAACAGTTAATTTGATTATAGTCTCAAAAGTTTTCCTACCAAAAATATGTCTGAGTCGTTTCCATCATCCTCTTCCTTAGCAAAAATGAATATGTCTCCTACTCTATATAAAACTTTGTCCAAAAAATATGATTATCTCTATGAAGTAGATATCCTACCCGATGAACAAAAAGTATCTTCAACTGAACTACCCCTTATAAACCCTTACTC
>ML266201.1:277823-304968 GCA_005239495.1 Nicotiana undulata | reverse complement strand
CACTACTTATCCTGCGATCGCAGTGAACAATTTCACTGTGCAAAAACACCAGAAAACCAACAACGTTTTCAAGTCTGAATGAGTCCGTTAATCACCCGAAATCAATCCCGAGCTCCTCGGGACCCCAACCAAACTTTCCAACATATCCCATAACATCATTCAAACTTATTTTCACTCTAAAAACATCAAAACTAACATCAAAACACCAAAATTACATCGGATTCAAGCTTTTGATTTCCAAAAACTTCCGAAACGCGCATTTGATCAAAAACCCAACCAAGTCATTTCCGAATGACCTGAAATTTTGCGGGCAAGTCCAAAATGACCTAACGAAGCTACAGCAACTCTCGGAATCCCATTCCGACCCTCGGATCAAAATCTCGCCTATCAACCGGAATTCGCCAAAATACTAACTTCGCCAATTCAAGCCTAATTCTACATCGGGCATCCTAAAAATATTCTGAACACACTCCTAAGTCCCAAATCACCTAACGAAGCTATCCGAACCATAAAATACGTATTCCGAAGTCGTTTATCAATAAGTCAACTCTTAGTTGAATTTTCCCATTTTAAGCATGTTCTTAAGGACTAAGTGACTAAATTCTCATTTACCTATTTCGATTTCAAGCCTATCAACTCTAACACATTAATAATAGAATAACCAACATATACTAATTCACTAACAACAATTAAAATGCAGGTTTTACGTAACGACAGACCGGGTTGTTACAATCATGTATCACAGTAAACTAGAAGTTTACTAATACAGAAGCAGTCACAATAAACCAGAAGTTTTACTGAGGCAAAAGTAGCTACAGTAAATCATAAATTTGCTAATACAAAAGTAGCCACAGTGAATCAGAAGTTTACTAATGCAAAAGTTTATGTCATAGTAAACCAGAAGTTTACTAAGAGATAGCATATGTCATGATAAACTTGAAGTTTCTATTTGCCATTTTTAAATGAGCTATTTGAGAATTTAGATAAGCATATACTGAAGAACTAGAAGATTTTTCAAGAATTCTCTTGTGTTGCTTGTTCTCATAATAAATTGATTATACCAACTAAAGTTGGGACAAGATCCTAATCTGAAATATATAAAAGGTGAATATGAGATCATTCACCTATCATGTGAACCACTTATAGATGCATATATGAGATGGTTACATGTGCGATTATTGTCAACCTGCAGTTTGGCATTTGAAATTGCTTTTCTCAATTAAGAGCATAATTTTCAGATTATGAAATCAATATAGTTCATCTTGATAATGTTTGTTTATATCTAAGCTGGTTTAGCATTGAATACCTCATATTAATGGCTAAACTATTGCTTATGAGAACAAAGCTTCATGTGTTGGTCTAAGATTTTCTAAATTGCATACAACATCACTTGTATGCATCAGACCAATAATAAATGATAAGTCCTCCCCTCGCAATTGATTTGGGATCAGAAGCCAAATATTTTTACTACCTAATAACTTTTTATGCGTGATATATGATTAATTTCTATACCACAAAGCACAAAGATATGTTTTCCAAAGAATATTTGGGATATGTGTTCGTTTTTTCTAACGTTAGGGGGGTGGAATAAGCAGTTGTAAAATATGTTATATGAATTGAATTATCATTAGTATGATCCTCACTCAGAAGATAATTCAAGTCAAATGCCAGAAGCATTTGCTGATCCAAAATTAAATATCATATTTCAGATGTGAATGCTTCTATTAAAATTAAAGTTCATGAAGGATGGAGTTTACTTTATACATGAAGCGTGGTAGACCAACCGTCCAAACGTAACAATCCTTGTAATATATATGAGCAAATGATCAAAATGATCATAATAAGGAGGAAATGAGCTTTAGAAGAGCCAACGACATAATATTTCATGAAACTCTAGAAGAAGTTCAGGTACCTGAAATGAGGAAAGTGATGAGATCTCAACAAGTTATGTCACTTAGGAACCGATACGAAATGATCGTCGACATATATTTGATACAATATAGTGCACAATATTGTAAAAGATTTTGAGGATCAAACCTGCAGTCTAGACACCTGAAGATGTCATTCCATTTAAATATAAGTCATAACCTATATGACTCATTTGATTAAATCTATATAAATATCCCCGAAAGATTTAAAATGCCTGAAGTATATAGTTCAAAGTCTCGAGGAATGTACTCGATTAGATTACAAAGATCTTTGTACGGTTTAAAGCAATCTGAGCGCATGTGGTATAATCGCCTCAGTGAATATTTGCTGAAAAAAGGTTATCCTTCATGTTTATGTTGATAACATAAATCTTATTGGAACTCAAGAAGAGCTCCAAAGGACAACTGAATATCTTAAGAAAGAATTTGAGATGAAAGATCTTAGAAAGACAATACATTGTCTTGATCTGTAAATTGAATATTTAGCATACATAATCTTTATCCATCAATCCGCCTATACATAAAGGGTCTTAAAACTCTTTTACATGGACAATGCACACTCATTGAGTACAACAATAATTGTTTGATCACTTGAAGTGAATAAGGATCCGTTCTGATCTTCAGAAGAGGATAAGGAACCCCTTGGTTGCGAAATACCTTATCTTAGTGAAATTGGTGTACTTATGTATCTTGATGATGCTACAAGGCATGACATAACATTTTCAGTTAATTTACTAGCAAGTTATAGTTCTTATCCTACACAGAGATTTGGGTATTTGAAACAACGTCTTTATCAGGGGGAGTAAAGTATGCACTGTACTCTTTTTTCCTTGCTTAGTTTTTTTTCCATTGAGATTTTTCTTGGTAAGGTTTTTAATGAGGCAACATGCAATGTTTATTATTAGTGTACTCTTTTTCCTTGACTAGGATTTTTTCCCACAGGGTGTTTCTTAGTAAGGTTTTAACGAGGCACATAATAATAAACATCCAAGGGGAGTGTTATGAAAATATTATTGTGATATCCATTTTTTACTCTATTGTGGATAATCTTCGTGAAGAAGATTATCCATTTAGTATTCCATTGAAGTTTATCTACAAGTAGCCGATGCAGGCAGGTTGCAAGCAACTCAATGAAAAGACTTGCATCAGCTTCTTGGTTTGATGAGATTAATTTAAATCGATCGAAAGTAGTGGTGGATAATATTCTCTACAAATTCAACTTTTGAGAAGATGGTATATAAGATTGGAATGTGGAGACTCAAATATTTGAAATAAGGTTTTCATCGGGGGGAAGTCAAATACGCAATGCACACTTTTTTCCTTATTAAGGTTTTTTCGCAAAGGGGTTTTTCTTATAAGATTTGTAATGAGGCACCCAGAAATGCGTATTACTAAAATATGTGTACTCTTTTTTCTTCACTAGGATTTTTCCTAGTAAAGTTTTTACGAAGCACATTGTCTTTTAATGAACATCCAAGGGGGGAGTGTTATAAATATAATTATATTATGGATGTTCATTTAGTACTCCATTGTAAATAAGCTTCCTAAAGAAGCTTATCCATATGGGACTCCGCCGTAAATATGTTTATCTATTTGGTACTCTATTGGAAATAAGCTTCTTGAAAAAGTTATCATTTCGGTACTCTGTTATGAATAAATATTACCCTCGGTAGACGATTATCTATATCTGGTACAATAACAGCTTACAAACAACTTACAAGCAGCTTACAAACAATTTACAAGCAGCTTACACAGCAGCTTGCAGTAGCAGCTTACACAAGAACTTGCAGTAGCAGCTTACACAGCAGTTTGCAGTGGCAGCTTATACAACAACTTCCTTTCTTCCATAAATAGAGGATTTTCAGTTCATTATGTACATCAGTCTGAAAGTTGAAATATATATATATATATATATATATATATATATATATTTCAACTTTCAGACTGATGTACATAATGAACTGAAAATCCTCTATTTATGGAAGAAAGGAAGTTGTTGTATAAGCTGCCACTGCAAACTGCTGTGTAAGCTGCTACTGCAAGTTCTTGTGTAAGCTGCTACTGCAAGCTGCTGTGTAAGCTGCTTGTAAATTGTTTGTAAGCTGCTTGTAAGTTGTTTGTAAGCTGTTATTGTACCAGATATAGATAATCGTCTACCGAGGGTAATATTTATTCATAACAGAGTACCGAAATNATATATATATATATATATATATATATATATATATATATATATATATATATATATCTTATTTTGGTTCTCTAAAATTGCATTTAGGAAAAACTTTCCGTTGAGCTCCCGTGTGGTCATAGATTTTGGGTACTATTTTGCAAAAAAAAAAATGAGAATACAGTTTGTTCATAAAATATGATCGGTTTTTGAAAATTATTTGAACCATTTTTTCAAGTTCCCAAAAGATATGGGTGAAATTTTTTTTTCACTCATAAAACCTCAACTTTTCTTCAAATAAAAAGCATATTCAATACAATTTCAAACTTTTAAAAATATTGTAGTCAACGACGATTCAAGCGTTTTTGGTAACTTCCATTATTCGGTTGACATACGGAACCCAATTAATGAAACATTTTACCATTTTCTAGTACTCAACACTATACAAATGAATTAATGCACATTACATTTTTTGATTATAAACTTTTATCAATCATAATTACGTAATATACACTTTCATTTAAATTTTTCGCTGTAATATTTTCTATGGTTATATAATTCGTCACAAATGTTCAATATTTACGTTCCATGTAACGTGAGATCTTTAAGTAATTTGTTATATCTATATACAAAAGTTTTTGTATAATTAATTTTTATAATTTAAATTCTAAATAATTATTTTGTATTATTCCCTCATTAAATAGCTTGATCAACGCAAAATATCATAGCGAATAATGGCTTGTTTGGATGGTCGTTACCTATTGTATTGTATCGTATTGTTATATTAAATACGATATTTGTTTTGATTGTTATTTAAATTTTATTATTTCATATCGTTAAATTCGTAGTTACATAACAACGAAATGTGCCACTTTATGTAACGACCAATTTGGTGTGGTTGAGTCATTATCTTGTCTTTTTCTCTCATCTCACCCTGTACTATTATTAAATAACTTTATTTTATTATTTATCATACCTTTTTATATAATAATTTTGTTTCGTATCATAATACTTTATTATAATATTACTGGTGCATGATAATATAAAATGACGGCAAACGATACAATTTATTCAAATTATACACTACAATATAAAATAATACAATATGGTAGCGTTATGAAACAAACAATCTAAACAAGCTATAAGTATTTTCTGCCAAAGTAGCAACCTCCTGGCCCTCCGTTTAATCTCAGCATAAGTTTGACGTAAAGTACAAGTAGGTATTTTCTAGATTAATATCTCACCGTTAATATTAATCTAACGGCTGAAAGTTCGTGTGCGCTTAGGTTCATTGGTAATCCACACGACACCCACTAACTCTCCCCGTTTTCTTCTTCCTCCTCCGCCCTCTGCAACTTTGCCCGCCGGCCCCCCAATTGTACTCTGCAAATTCCTTCCAAACGCCGTCGTTTTAATTGTTCTGAAGAATTCACACAACTTTGGACTTCCGTTTTTCATACCGCAAATTGTTTGAGATCCGTTTGGCCTTAACTCTCTTTCTCTCTCCTCCGATCATAGGTCTCTCTCTCTCAAACATAGATACATACACATATACTTGTATATGTACTTATGTATGTGTATGTGTGCGTGCCCGTGACTATACATATGGACCTTTTAACTGCATGATTTGTTCTGCGGGAGGTTTAAGGTGTATTCAGTGTATATTTATTTTATTTTTCGAGTTTTTATAACTGAGTATGATTTTAAGTTGATCAAGTGAAGTCTATAAAGTATCAAACGGCAAATTAAGTTTAATTATGCGCAGAGTAAAATTATGGCGTTAGCTCCGACTTCGTTTCCTTAAATACATATTTAGAAGCCACATGAAAGTGCTAATACGACTTTTTTATGATTAAAAATGTATTTTGATGTTTGAAAACTTGTAGTCACAGAAAAAAATGCTTTTGACTTCCGTAGTAAAAGTGTCATATAAAAAGGACAGAGGAAGTACTTTGTATGAGCTCTTAAGGGATATATATAATGGGTGATTTTAGATGAATAATTGGTGATTGAAGACAGTTAAGGAACATTATGCTAATATCTCATTTGGTTTTGGTCAACTGTTTGTACAAAATTTATGACAAAGTAGAGCTTCTGAATCCATTATTGAGCTGAAATTATCTTCGCATGTTTTATCTTATTACAGTTGTGTTGTTGGATTGCAGTACTCATGCTTGCTTTACTTTTCTCAACTTCGTTAACTAAATTTGTAACATGCAGATACATGATAAATAAAGGAAATGTAGGATGAAAAGAATAGCAGCTAAAGATGATTGTTATGGTAAATAGGTCGTGACATGGTTATGTATGGCATCTTCAGGGATATGTGCTGGAGCACCTCTAGAGATGTGATGTGTTTTAATAAAGTGGTTTACATGTTCTGGGATGAATGTTGAAGTGATCAATGTCGAAGAGGGGAATATGCAACACCAAGGTGGCATAACCGATGACGGTGATGATGAACCCAGCGAGAGTGGTGAAGCAAATGTTAATGGAAGATCAAATGCACCTGAACGGGATGAGGTCGTTGAGCCACAAACGGGTATGGTATTTCATTCTGAAGATCAGGCTAAGAATTTCTATGATGAATACGCTAGGCGTTTGGGTTTTACCACCCACGTCTATCAGTTTAATCGACTGAAGACTGATTTCATATGTAATGGTTTGAGAACAGTGTGCGGTGAATCCTGTGATGCAATGCTTAGAGTGGAGTTAAAAGGTCAAAACAAGTGGGTTGTGACCAAATACATGAAGGATCATAGTCACTCCCTTGTGCATCCTAATAAGGTGCATTACCACACATCACACAGGCATTTTGCTGTGGCAAAAAGGAATGGACCTGAGAATAATCAGGGTGTAGGAATTGTTCCTAGTGGTGTAATGTATGTCTCGGTAGATGGTAACCGCATACCTGTAGAGATTAACCGTGGAGCTAAGAGAACTCGTCTTGCAGAGTCAGATCAAACAGTTAAGGATACTGTACCTCAGAGTTTTTCTCCTAGACAATGCAATCAACGAAGAACATTAGGAAGAGATGCTCAGAATCTTCTTGATTACTTCAAGAAAATGCAGGCTGAGAATCCTGGATTTTACTATGCCATACAGTTGGACGAAGATAATCGCATGGCTAATGTATTTTGGGCTGATGCAAGGTCAAGAAATGCATACAGTCATTTTGGTGATGCCGTTATACTGGACACAATGTACAGAGTTAATCAGTGCAGAGTCCCATTTGCTCCATTCACAGGAGTAAATCATCACGGTCAGACAATTTTGTTTGGTTGTGCACTTCTTCTAGATGAGTCTGAGGCTACATTTGTCTGGCTATTCAAGACCTTCCTTGCTGCCATGAATGACCGTGCCCCTGTCTCCATAATTACTGATCAGGACACTGTTATACAATCTGCGGTTGCTCAAGTTTTTCCTGGAACACGGCATTGTATCAACAAGTGGCATGTATTAAGGGGTGGCCAGGACAAAATGGCTCATGTATGTCACATGTACCCAAATTTTCAGGTTGAACTCTATAATTGTATCAATTCGACGGAGACAGTTGAAGAATTTGAATCATATTGGGAGACAATCCTTGAAAAGTATGATCTGAAGAAGAATGATTGGCTTCAATCCATATATAATACACGTCGGCAGTGGGTACCGGCTTATTTTCGTGATACTTTCTTTGCAGCCCTCTCTCCTAACCAGGAATATGAATGCTCATTTTTCGATGGCTATGTGAGTCAACAAATTACACTGCCATTGTTCTTCAGGCAGTATGAAAGAGCTTTGGAGAATTCATTTGAGAAGGAAATAGAAGCCGATTTTGATACAATTTGCACTACTCCACCACTAAGGACACCATCTCCTATGGAGAAACAGGCAGCAACTTTATACACGAAGAAAATATTCTTAAAATTTCAAGAAGAGTTAGTGGAGACATTTGTCTACACTGCAAACAGAATTGATGGAGATGGGGCTCTCAGCACATTCAGGGTTGCAAAATTTGAGGATGACCAGAAAGCATACATTGTCTCGCTGAATATATCTGAACGGAAAGCAAATTGTAGTTGCCAGATGTTTGAATGTAGTGGTATCCTTTGTAGACATATTCTTACAGTTTTTACAGTAACTAATGTTCTTACATTGCCATCTCATTACATCTTGAAGCGGTGGACAATAAATGCAAAATGCCATGCTGAATCAGATGAACATGTACAACTACATGGTACCGAATCAATGTCACAGAAATACAACAGTCTCTGCAGGGAAGCCATAAGATACGCTGAAGAAGGGGCTGTGGTTCAAGAAACATATAATGCTGCATTAGCTGCTCTTAAAGAAGGAGGAAAGAAGGTGGCTCTTGCAAAAAGAAATGTTGCTAAAGTTTCACCTCCTAGCTCACAGGTTAGCGGTGTTGGCTATGATGATCCGAGGACGTCTGCCTCTGCTCCGGAAATGACGCCATTATTGTGGCCACGGCAAGATGAAATGACAAAGCGCTTTAATCTTAATGACACTGGTATTCCTGCTAGGACTATTGCTGATTTAAATGCCCAGCGCATGGCCCCTGTGTCTCTTCACCGTGATGATGGTCATGCAGATAACACGGTACTGGGATTCCTTTTTATCTTATTTAGTTTGACCAGCAGATTTCTTAAGTCAAGCTTTGTTCTATTTTTTTTATGTTTTTTGGATTCATAGGTGATTCTTCCTTGCCTCAAGTCAATGACTTGGGTGATGGAGAATAAAACTTCTACACCTGCGAATAGAGTTGCTGTCATCAACCTGAAGGTGTGTTTCAGAGCTTTATGTATAATTTGATTTTAGTTCAACTTTTAAAGTTTTTCCTTAAAAAGATTATCATGTTGGTGAATTGATTAATTTTTGTTTATATTATGTAACTGAATTTTTTGGATAGCGATGGAAGACTGTGCTTCCTTTGGCAACTTTGTTACCTCGCATGCTCTTATTTAATTTCAGTTATATGCTGATATGTCATGGGTTTGATAATTTTATTGTTGTTTCGTTGGTTGTAGCTGCAAGATTACAGTAGGACTCCTTCACGAGAATCAGAGGTTAAGTTTCAGCTATCACGGGTCACACTAGAGCCCATGTTGAAGTCTATGGCTTATATAAGTGAGCAGCTTTCCACCCCGGCTAATAGAGTTGCTGTCATCAATCTGAAGGTATGTGGGGAAAATTAGTAATATCATTTCTGTTAATGAACTAACTATTAGGTGTGTACCCATGCCATACTTATTTATTTTCTGATGAGAAGGTGCTATGTTCTATTCCTCTTCACTCCAATCAATCCCCTTTCCACGTTTCTTTTATTATTCCTTTGTATTCCTACCTTTGTGTCATCTCCTCCAGTATACCATATTCTTATTTTAAGCATCAATATGTTATTTTCCTCCTGTTATCCGTTGTTATTTTTTCCCCTTCTTTTTGGGAAAGGGGTGTTCATACTATCTTTCCGTTTTCATAGTACCTTGCCATTGTTACTGATTATTGTTATTGCTTTTTCCCTCTATTTTCTGGTTCTTGCGATGTTGTTATTATCTTTCTGCCTTTGTTGTTACTGATCTATTGTCTCTTTTCGTCTTCTTGAGCCGAGTGTCTATCGGAAACAACATCTCTACCTCGGGGTAGGGGTAAGGTCCGCGTACACACTACCCCTAGACCCACTTGTGGAATTTTACTGGGTTGTTGTTGTTGTTGTTGTTGTTTGGGAAAGGGGAAGGCAGATGTTTTCAGTTTAGTCACCTAATTTGGTGGTATGAGGACATAGTAAATCTGTCTGGATCAGGATCACAAAAAGAACCTGATCTACTGTGAAATACAATGCCAGCACATCTCGTTGGCAAGCATTGTCCTTACTCACAAGTCAAAGAGCATGTGGTTGACTACTAGGGCTTTGGGGTGTGATCAATTTGCTTTTAGTATTGTCAATATCCTTCCACTGCTATGTCTTAACTTGTTTTTGCCTACTTGCTGTATGTTTCTTGTGAATTTCCTGGAAACTTGCTGTCTGCCCGTGAATGAATTGAAACGTCTTTCATGGAGATAGTGCTAATAACTCAAGACATCAATGTACAGATATGACCACTCTGCTTAAATGCAGTGTTCAGCTGTTATCTTGTAAAGAGACATCAGCTTCTGCAATGAATTGTCTTACTGATTCAGAATCCATTTCTTTTCAGCTTCAAGATACAGAAGCAACTTCAGGAGAATCAGAGGTGAAATTTCAGGTTTCAAGAGATACTTTAGCCGCCATGCTGAGGTCAATGGCGTATATCCGTGAGCAGCTGTCAAATACAGTAAGTTCCCTCGGCCATTTCAGTAAATATCATCTGTTTTATCCATCCAACTTCTTGAAAACCTTTTAAGATACAATTGACTTCACTGCTTTTTCATAGATGGAGTTTTCCCCTGTTCCACTAGAATAGACTAGTGCTAAAGCTGAAGCTTGAAATGGTTTTCATGCTGAAGTGCGTCTTCAGTGTGATCCTATCAATTTATCTCTGTCCAGACCACGTGCGACGCAGTAGCTCTTCGCTGTTAACTACTTGAACAATACTCAGAGGAGTTCCTATGACATGAGAATTGGATCTCTGATCTAATGGAAATTGAAAGTTCACTTTTTAGGTTTATATCATTTTGCAGGGAAATAGTTTTGTCTGCGTATTTTCCTTTTGAATCACATATTTTAAATCGAACTTTTATACCTTTTCTTTTTTAAATTTCTTAATCTTTTTGTGGCCATTTTTGGCCTTCTGTAGATCCTACAGTTTTTAGAGATCTGCCATCAGCCTTAATAAGAAAACAAAATTCTATTTAAAAAAAAAGAGGAAAACTGCAAGTGGTTATTTAGATGGCTGAACTATAATGAATTATGAATAGGCAAGAAGACTTCTTTTATCAAACAATGGTGATTCTGATCCATCTCTCCTACTGATGTTTCTGCTCTTGGCTGTTAACTACTTAAACAATACTCAGATGAGTTCTTATGACATGAGAATTAATAATCTGATTTAATGAAAATTAAAAGTTCACTTTTCATGTTTATATTAATATGCAGGGAAATTATTTTTCCTGCTTATTTTCCTTTAGAATCACATAGTTTAAGTGAACTCGTGTAATTATTTTATTTCTTGATCATATGCTTGTGGGCAGTTTTGGCCTTGTGTACGAGAATAGAACAGTATAAGAAAAAAGCAAAAAGGGAAGTGGTCACCTAGATGGCTGATCTATAGTGAGTTAATAATAATAGGCAAGTAGATTTCTTTTATCAAACATTCTATTCTAATTTCTAAAATGATAAATGTCCAGTCTACCAAAAGGAGACAAAACAACACGAATAAAATGTTTCACTGGCATCTAGAACTCACTATGACACCTATAGGCCATTTTAGTATTTGATAGATGCCTATCTTTACCTGACTTGTAACAGTAGCATGGAGTAACATGCATGTATACATACATGTTCAAGTATGTACTTTAGCCATGGACCTTAAAAGGAGAAATAAGCTTATGCAGTGGCGCTTCTTTTGAGGCCATTCCCAGGATGTGTCCAAAATCCAAATTGTGTGAAATATTTTTGTAGCTTCCACATAGGAGTTCAGTTCTGATGTCCGACAATATCGATAATTGTGTCTGATCAATTTGACGGATGCATTGGTCAGATCCGCCTTGTTTGTTAGACGTAGTCGGTTTACCTCAACTTGGATTTTGATGATGGCAGGTTGAGTCCCAACTGGAGAATCCGGCAAAAAAGCAGAGGAAATAGATATTATGTTCTGTTACTATTTATAGCCTGTTGTGTGAATAGATCACCTTGTGGATTGGAGTGCTGCTGATATTCTTCTTTAAACATGTAATTATTATGGTTGAATCGGGAATGATCCAAGGTGTCATTGTGTAGATTTAGGTAGGATGGTGTTACATGCTTTTCCTTTTCTGCATTACTAGTATCCGTACCCGCGCCTTGTGGGGGAAATGTAAAATATAACATTTGAAAAGAAAATATTATCTGAATTTTTTGAAATATTGAGCCTATACATTGACAATTGGAAGGAACTATGAGATCAGCAAGAACAAAGGTAGAGCTTTCGATTTATAATTTCTATTCTCGGCATCAACATTAGAGCAGATGTTGTAATTTTAAATAGTAGTATAGAGTCATCAACAGCTCCAAAGGCTAACTCCTACCTGGGCAAATACTAAACTGCTACTCAATTATTAGACGTAAATCATCTCCATGTCATAATGTATGGATATGTGAAGTATAGTGTCACATTCACCACCACGACATTCTTGACAGTTGAGCCAAGGTAGGTCTCAACAATTTCCTTCATCTTTGTCAGCACCATAGAAGAGATTTCTTCAGCAGCAAACCGCTTCTCTTCACTTTTGTAGTTTACAACAATTATTAGCTTATCACCACGTCCAGGAATAACTTTAATAGGCCACAGTTTCATGTCACCTTGTACAAATGCATCACTAAAACTCCTACTAAGCCGCTTTGCATTTACCAATGTAAATCAAAATAAGAACTGCATGATAGAACTGAAACCATATAAATATTGCATGGGATTACAACACAACCTATGAAATAGCAAATTACATGGAAAGTATACAAGTTCCGCAAAAAAATATGGACAACTCAATTACTGAGATATATGTCATTTTAATATGAGTAAAATGAAGCGTAGGACCTAAACTCATATAACTTGTTCTTACAACGTGTTTGATTTAAAAAATCAGACTATTCTCTGCCAATGGATAAAGTATGCATTAAGATATGATATCCTAGAAATTAGAAAAGGTCCAAGAAAAATATAATCACAACTAAAACATAAGAATAACTTTTAGAAACTTTTTGTACCTTTCCAATCAAAGTAGGAAGTATGGTTGAATTTGTTACATAACCCATGCCTGTAATGATAGTAGCTGGCTTGCCAACAAAATTAACAACACATTCTTCCAATTCTGTATGGATGGTTGTTGGACCTGAGAAGACAAAATTTTAGAAGCAAAGTTCCCTACTCAGGAAGACCCAACAACAATTTTCACAAAATCATACTTACCTCCATCACTCGAATAGTGGAAGTATTGGCAGAAAACTTTTTCAAAGACTCAATGACACAATATGTATAATATTTGTAATGATCCGATCGGTCGTTTTATTTTCTAGATCCTCGTTCCTCAAACTAAGACTCGAGGGGATGGTTGACTTAGGTTTGGAAGGGTTCGAGTTGAAATTGGAAGACTTAGTTCCTTAATAGTGGCCTAAGGTGGCCAAGTTTGACTTGAGTCAACATTTTGTGTAAACGACCGCAGAACCGAGATTTGAAGGTTCTAACAGGTTTGTATGATGATTTTGGACTCGGGCGTGTGTTCGGATCGGGTTTCTGGTGATCCGAGAGCGTTTCGACGCTTAATGTGGATAGTTGGTTCATTGAAGGTTCTCTAGTTCTTTAAATTTGGTTTGGAGTATACTTTGGTGTTATCGAGGTTCGTTTGGGATTCCAAGATTGGGAATAGTTCTGTATGGTGATTTATGACTTGTACGCAAAATTTGACGTCATTCAGAGTTGTTTTGGTATTTCGGTGTTAGTTTTGGAAGTCGGATGTTCATAGTTTCGATAGGCTTGAATTTGGTTGCGATTCGTAGAATTGATGCTGTTTGATGTTATTTTAGGCCTCGAGTAGGTCTGTTATGTGTTAGGAGAAGGATCATTGATGCCCCTGTCAGGAGGTGTGAGAGGTTGGCCATGGAGAGTTTGAGAAGGGGTCGAGGTAGGCCTAAGAAGTACTGGGGAGAAGTGATTAGGCAGGACATGGCGCTGCTTCAGCTCACTGAGGACATGACACTTGATAGGAGGGTGTGGAGGTCGAGGATTAAGGTAGAGGGTTAGTAGGTAGTTTATAGTGCTCAATGATAGGCTTAGTAGCATGCATCCCTTCATAATCTTTGATTTTTATTATGGTATGTGGTTTTCTTCGCCTCAGGTATTGTATTCCGTGCTGCTATTATTGGATACCGTTTATTTTTCTTCTTACCTTTTTTGAGCCGAGGGTCTATTGGAAACAACCTCTCTATCTGCATAAGGTAGGGGTAAGGTCTGCGTACAGACTACCCTCCCCAGACCCCACATGTTGGGATCAAACTGGGTTTGTTGTTGTTGTTGTTGAACTTGTTGGTATGTTTGGATGGGGGCCCCGGGGGCCTCGGGTGAGATTTGGATAAAAAACGGATTGGAACTTGGACTTGGAGAGTTGTTGTTGTTGCTGAAGTCTAGTGTCATCGCACCTGCAGAGGGAGTGGCCACAGGTGCGGCGGGCTCGTTGTAGGTGCGAGGTATGTGGAGATGGTCTGGGAGCTCATGTGCAAGTTATATTCCGCACCTACGAGGTCGTAGATGCAGAGGATAGGGCGCAAATGCGGAAATGGACAAGGTGGCATGGGGGTGCAGAAGCGGATTTGGTCCGCAGGTGCGTGCGCGCAAGATCAGAGAAAATCTGCAGAAGCGGATTCTTGTTTACATAAGCGAAAATGCTGGAGGCGGGGGCTATTCGTAGATGCGATCTATGGGCTGCACCCGCGCGGCCGCAGATGCGGTCGAGTGGCCGTATATGCGATGATCGTTGGGCAGCGAGTGCATTTAATTTGGGACTTAGACTATTTCCCACACACTTTCATTTGGTCTTGAGCGATTTTGGGAGCACTTTTGAGGGGGATTCTCATCAACATCACAAGGTAAGTAAACTCTACCCATTTTTAAGTTAAATACACGGATTACAGGTAGATTAAACACGAAGAAATAGTGAAACTTGTGGGATTTTGTGAAGAAACTAGGGTTTAAGTAAATTGAGATTTGGTCATGGATTTGGTGGTAGAAATTGGAATAAATTATATATTTGAGTTCGGGAGGTCATGAGTAACATTTATAATATTGAAAATTTCTAGAATCCGGGCACGTAAGCCCAGGGGTGAATTTTAGGAATCTTCCAAATTGAGTTGGGTAACTACTATAATAGCTAAATTATGAAATTTTGAGCATATATTTGTTAGTTTATACGACTTTTGGCTAGTTTCGGAGTCCTCAGCGTATTGAGCAATTCTAGTGAGGTTGAAGAGGCGTATTGAGGACTTGGAATCGAGGTAAGTCTCTTGCCTAACCTTGTAAGAGGGAACTTATCCCCTTATGTGTATTAATTGTTGTGTGCTACTTGTCGTGGGGAGATATGTACGCTATGGGTGACGAGAGTCCGCACGTAGCTATGTTCATGATATGTCCAGGTAGACTTAGATTTACGTTGCACCTCTAATTGTGCTATTTTATGCCTATCTTGTGTATTAATTATCTTGATTAGGACTAAGATTGAGGATTTTAATTAAGGATATCGACTTAGTCTCTTACTTTAGAAAATTTGGGAAATATTTGATAAACTATAGATTCGTGTCTTCTCGTCTCGCATGTGTTTCCGCGAGCGAGGTTTCTCTACTATTATGAGATCAGGTCGTTTGCTTCGGCAGTGAAATAAATTACTCTTATGGGATCGAGTCGTTCGCCTCGGCATGATGGTAACACTACTCTTATGGGACCCGTCTGCCTCTACATGTTGTTAATACCATTCTTATGGGAAGGTATTGTTCGTCTCGGCAATACTGAGTACCACTATTCCTTTGGGATCGGGTCGTTCGCCTCGGCAACTTCGTGCTTAATAATTGGAATTGGATTTGGTTTGGTAATTATTGAGTTAGCGCCTTCAAGACCGGTAATGACGTGTTCAGTGATTTGCTATAGACTCATTTGTGGACTTACTGTAGTGACTTTTAATTGTTTTGTTGCTACTTTTTGTACACTCACCATGTCTACTTTATGTATTCATATTATTATTTGACCTCTAGTAAGTGTCGAGTCGACCCCTCGTCAATAATTCTTCGAGGTTAGACTAGATACTTACTGGGTAATGGGTATGCGTTGCTTTCTGTACTCACGCTACACTTCTGCACTGAATGTGCATGCACTAAGACATGTACTACAAGTGGTTACACATGCGCGTAGCCGATCATCTACGGAGACTTAGTGGTGAGTTACTTGCCTTTCTACGATTTGCAACACTGAAGTCTTCCTCTACCATGTTTATTTATCCTGTCTATCACTTTCAGACATTAGTGGTATTATTTTTTATATTCTTTAGATTGCTCATGCACTTGTGGCGTCGGGTTTTGGGGACTTTTAGCATTTGTGTACTGTTGTACTTATCATTTCTATCACTACAATGGATGTACTTATCACGCTGGTATTTTGTTGAGAAAAGACTATGTACAGTTGCATGAGATCTTACTTGTTTTGTTATTTTAAAAGGAAAACTTTTATCTTAAATGTTAAAAGGGGTAATAAATTGTAGTTTCACTTGTGGGCTTGCCTAACGACGGTGTTAGGAATCATCGCGATCTATTATGGGTTTTGGGTCATGACAATATTCATATGATGCAACAAAATCAAGCTAATTGTGTCAACCTAATATGGGTACCTTGATACTTTAGTGGTCCGCCTGTACATTGTTCAACTGCATGGAATTACAGTTTGAGCCCTGACTTGAAGTTTACTCAGGCTGAAATTTTGGGTGAATACTTGTGTGCCTCAATGAGATATGCAATAAGTTATTTTTGATTTTGTGTTCTTGGTCAGGGGCACTTGCTCTATTTGGAAAAAAAATCATAATTGTGATAGTATCCGGTTAAATGAGGGAAATTGACTATCTAGCATTTTATCTCCTATGTTGAATATACACATATGAAGTAGTGGCATCCAAATCACATCTGAAATATAGCTTAGAGGTACAAAAGCTATTTGTAACGAACCGGCCGGTCGTTTTGAGTATTACAACCTCATTTCCCCATTTACTGAATACTTTATGCTCAATTGTGATTATGTGATTTGTCGGGGAAGTTTCAGAATGAATTGAAACACTTAGTTCCAAGATTTAAAGCTTAAGTCGAAATAGTTGACCGAATGTTGACTTATGTGTAAAGTGTAAACTACTCTGGAATAGAGTTTTGATGGTTCCAATAGCTTCGTATGATGATTTTGGGCTTAGGAGTGTGTCCGGATAATTATTTGGAAGTCCGTAGTTGATTTTGGCTTGACATGGCGAAAGTTGGAAATGGAAGTTTTGGAAGTTTGACCGGGAGCTGGCTTTATTGATACCAAGGTCGGAATCCAGTTCTGCAAATTTTCACGGTTCGTTATGTCATTTATGACTTGTGTACAAAATTTGAGGTCAATCAGACTTGATTTGATAGGTTTTGGCATCGAATGTAGAAGTTCGAATTCGTTAGTTTTTATTAGGCTTTAATTGGGGTGCGATTCATGTTTTAGTGTTGTTTAATGTGATTTGAGGCCTCGACTAAGTTCGTATGATTCTTTAGGACTTGTTGGTGTATTTGGTTGAGGTACCGGGGGTCTCGGATGGACTTCATATAGTTACTGGATAAAGAATTTGGACTTGAAGCATTACTGGAAATTTTTGCCTTCTGTTGCAATCGCACCTGCGAAATTTTGCTCGCAGGTGCGAGTGCGCATAAGCAAGCTTGGCAACGCAGAAGCGGACTGGGCTTGGAAAAGGAAGGGGTCGCAGGTGCGCATGGATGACCGCAGAAGCGGAGTCGCATATGTGACAGGCCAATTGTAGAAGCGGAAAATATGAAGGGGAGCTGCTTCGCATAAGCGGCAGTGTAGTCGAAGAAGCGAGTAGGCAGAAGCAGATTTTTTGTCCGCAAAAGCGGTGGAAGCTGCAGAAGCGAAGAGAAGCCTCGCACCTGCGAGACCGCAGATGCGGCTAGGTTAGTCGCATGTGCGAAAGGCCCTGGACGGAATATATTCGAAGGGTCCGAGATTGCTTCTCATTTTTGGACCTTTCAAGCATGGTTTGAGGCGATTTTTCAGAGGGAATTCACGGTAATTCTTGAGGTAAATCACTTTTGACCATTTTTAGTCCATAGAATTGAATTATCATTGAGTATTCCGACTAGATTACGCGTGTTTTAGGTGTAATTGGAAAATTTGGGCCTAGGTATTTCAAAATAAGAATTTAAGCAGGTTGAGTTGTTATCGGAGTTTGGTAAATTTTGTATGGTTGGACTCGCGGTTGAATGTGCATTCATATTTTGTAACTTTTGTCGAGTTCCGAGACGTGGGACCCACTGTTGATTTTTGGGTTGACTTTCGGATTTAATTGGAAAATTTAGTATTTTCATATGGAATAGATTCCTATAATTTGTGTTAACCGTATCAAATTAATTGTGGCTAGATTCGAGGTGTTCGGAGGCCGATTCGCGAGGCAAGGGCTTGCTAGCAGACTGATTCGAGTTGCTTGAGGTAAGTATCATATTTAAACTCGGTTGAGGCACCTGTTACCTGAATTGTTGTTATAGCCACGTGCTTTTGGAGTGTGCACATGTGTGGGGATGGTCCCTTGTGCGAACACCAGGGTTGTGTATTCATGTTTGGACTGTGCTCGGGCTCCTATAAGCCCAGAAATGATTGTTTAGTTTCGAGCGTCGATATCTAACATGTGGTAACAGTCTATGTGACCTAATTAAGCCACGATGTGTCTACTCAGAGATTTAAATCCCTGAACAAACTTGATGAATGCTTTTCATTGATTAAATTTTCGGATTTAGCTACCATAACATACTTTGCACATGCCTACACTCTAGTATGTTATTTACACCAGTCCAGGGATAGGAGAATCTTATGTCATTCATTATATACCTGTACACTTGCTTTATTGATTCTGTATGATATTTTGGAATGGGCATGCGACCATGTCGGGCTGATTATGTTATCAGCACGTGTCTGTGCAGCATGTGAGTTGTCCGTGCGGATCCACATATTGATATTATTGACATGTGAGTTGTCCGTTTCGCACGTGAGTTGTCCATGTAGATTCTATTGTTAGCACGTGAGTTGTCCGTGCAACACGTGAGTTATCCGTGCAATGTGTGAAACTTGTCTTTCTCTTGATCATTTATTTGATTTACTTGTTTTCTTTCCCCTACATGCCATAATATTGTTGAGAAGGGTGGTTGAGAACCAGTGCACACGCACACACGGATATTCGTATCACGAAGCCTTAGGGGCTAGCTTTAAATCTCATATTATGTTAATCTAAAAGGATAGAGTTGTACTGGTTTAACTAGTGAATTCAACAAATTAAGCTTCTCTTACCTTGCCATGTTTATTTGAGATACTTATTCAGTTGGTTGTACTCACACTATATTCTGCACCTCGTGTGCAGATGCAGGTGCTTCCAGACACGACAATTGCTAGATTTGGAGATTTATCTATGGGAGACTATCGAGGTATCTGTTTCGGCGTCCGCAGACCTTGACTCTCTCTTTCCTTTAGTTATTTGTATTGTTCTATATTTTCATATAATGTTTTTATCAGTCGTACTGTGTTGTCATTAAGATGCTCATGTACTTAGTGAGACCGGATTTTGGGAGTGTATTGTATAAAGACAACATTTTATATCAGAAATTGTAGGATATTACTCTTAAATTTATTTATTGTGTTTTCAAACTTAAAGAAATTGGTGGTTTATTGAAGTTGTCGGCTTGCCTAGTATATAGATAGGCGCTATCACGACAGGTGAGATTTTGGACCGTGACACTATTTATAAGGCACGCGTATGTAAGCTATTAAAACTGAAAACTTATCGAAAAGAAACAAAAATTGCATTATCCTTATGGTTTTATGAATGTCTAAATTTTTTAATATTCGATTTTTTTGAAGAGTTCGAACATGAATACTATTTAGATAACTATCTTTTTGTCAAGTCAATGATAGTCCTTCTAAAGAGATCAATGATAATTCAAATTAAAATGGTCCAAATGAAATATAATTTATCTAATAACTTCGAAATATAACATGGCATATTTTATCTTTTCACCTAAATAAAAATTGTAGAAGATGCCGTTTGATTGATAAGTTTTTGGTGTCTCGTGAACTGGTTTTTAAGAGTTTTCAGGTGGTTATTTACACGGCTATTCTAAAGTTATTTTTGTGGTGGTTAGATGGAGTTTAAGGGTGGTAATTAATGGGGATCAAATGTGAAGGATCACTGAAGGAACGGTAGCCAGGAAAACTTTACCAAAATCATATTGATATATATATATATATAAATTACTTTTAAAAAATGAGCTTGCATCAACTCATCTAACTCAGTGAAAATTACAAATAATCCAAAATATTTATTAAACTCATGAACCAAATAAACAACTTCGACAATATTTTATAGCATATACTGAATTTTCAACTAAACGCTAAAAAAGCATACTATAAATTCATATGTTGAATATCAACACCTAGCCATTTCACATTACTATACATTTACTTCAAACTGTCAATGACGAAGGATGGCTAAAATAAAAATTAATATATTTTTTCACCTTTATTATAGTTTATAGCAATTGGTAAAGCAAATTTGCATCAGGCAGTTGTATCACAAAAGAAGAATGACAGTATTGCTTGTACACAATGTTTGATATCTGCCAGAGATATATATTGAATCGACCATATTTGATATCTGCCAGAGATATATTTTGAACACAATTGATGTAATTAAGTACAAAGATGTAACGACCCGACCGGTTGTTCCGTGAGATTAGCCCCGTTTTCCCTGTTTTTGCTTTATTATGTGTCGTTCAGCCCTTTTATACTGTGTTGGGGCGGTTGGCTCGTGTTCGGAATGATTGTGGAGAGAAATGGGACACTTAGTCTCTTAAGTTGCCCTTATGGTTAGAAAAGTCAACCGGGAGTTGACTTATAGGTAAATGACCGCAGGATGTAGATTTTATGACTCAGATAGCTTCGTTAGGTGATTTGTGACTTAGGAGTGTGTTCGGAATGTGGTTTTGAGGTCCGGAGTAGAATTAGGCTTGAATTGGCGAAATTGAGTTTTTGACAATTTCTGGTCGGCAGTGAAAAACTAGCTATCGGGGTCGGAATGAATTTCCGGAAGTTGGAACAGATTCGTAGCGTCATTTTGAATATGTGTGCAAATTTTCAGGTCATTCGGACGAGTTTTGGGTAGTTTCGGCATCGTTGGTGATTTTTGGAAAGTTTGAAATCCTTAGGCTTGAATCATGGGTTGATTTGATGTTTCAGTGTTATTTTGGGTGTTCCGAGGGTTCAACTAAGTCCAGATGATCATTTATGACTTGTTGGTGCTTTTGGTTGAGGTCCCGAGGGCCTCGGGTTGAGTTCGGATAGGTATCGGCATGATTTTTGGCATTTTGGAGTTGCTGGTGTGAGCTTTCTGGTGTTTCCGCACCTGCGGATAGGGGACCGCAGGTGCGAGCCAACAGAAGCGGACAAGGCATCGCAGATGCAGAAAAATTATGGGGCTGGTGAAGGACCGCAAATGCGGAGGTTGGGGCCGCACCTACGGAGTCGCAGGTGCGGTAGTATGATCGCAGGTGCGGGTTTTGGCTCTTAAATGAAATTACGCAGGTGCGCACCTGGGACCGCAGGTGCGCACCTGGGACCGCAGGTGCGATGAAATGGACCGCATGTGCGGTTTTCCTGGGCAGAAAGTATAAAAAGAACCCTTAGCGGATTTTGGTCATTCTTTCACCATTTTTACCCGGGTTTAAAGCTTTTTGAAGAGGAAATTCGAGGGTTCTTAGTGGAGGTAAGATTTTTGGACTTAAAACTCGTTTATATGTGATTATTTGACTGTTGGGGGTGGAAAATATGGAAAATCAATGACAAAATTGGGGGATTAGGGCTTGTAATTGGAGACTTTCAATTGGGGATTTGAGGGGTCATTTGAGGTCCGATTTTGATGTTCTTGGTATGTATAGACTCGTGGGAGGATGAGGATTCTTGTGATGTGATTTTTATTGAATTTAGAGACATGAGCCCGAGGGTCGGGTTTGGCCAATTTCGGGATTTTTGGTTTATTTTGATAAATTTCGAATGGGTTTTGTTCCTTAGCATGTATTGATGGTATAAATCTGATTTTTGGTAGATTTGGAGCACTCGGAGGCCGAGTCTAGAGGCAAAGGCATTGAGGGCTAGGATTTTGGCCAGTTCTGAGGTAAGTAATGTTTCCAAACTTGATTCTAAGGGTTCGAAACCCCGAACTATATGATATATGATATAACTAAGGTGACGCACATGCCAAGTGACGGATGTGCGGGCGTGAACCGAGTGATTTGTGGGCTGGTTCATCCCATGTCACCGTATAGTGATTATTCCCTGATGATATCTGTGCTTCTATCAATGTGATTAATGCGAACATGTTAGAAATCATGATAAGACATATATCAAGGCTTCACGCCGATGCTGTTGAGACCCGAGCGGTCGTTTACATGCAAACATGCTAGAAATCATGCTAAGTCAAATGCTAAGGCTTCACGCCGAAAATACTGAAACTCGAGTGGTCGTATAATCCTGTCATAGCACATCATTTCATGCTTCAATCTCGGTAATTGTTAATTTTACATATTTATCAATGTTTCGGGCTAATTCATGCATTTGTGAGCCCATGTGAGCGAGACTGAAGAGAGTAATAAGTGAGTGAGGCCGAGGGCCTGTTATTGAGACAATTATGAGATCGTACTACACACCGCAGCGATGCTCTGATCATGCCTTCGTTGTCTTGATATAACGCTTGGGCTTATTAGAGCCCCTCCGGAGTCTTTACACCCCCAGTGAGCGCAGTGATATGAGGGATGGATCTTCCTTGGACATGGATCTTGTCCGAAGTTATATGAGGGATGGATTTTCCCTGGGCATGAATCTTGTCCGAAGTTTATGATATGTGAGGGATGGATCGTCTCTGGACATGGATCGTGTCCGGGTGTTGTATTCTGGAGCTGGATCTTCTCCGTGGGACTGGAATAGCCTTTTTCCTCAGTACTGAGTGACTACGGTCACCGGTGTTTATGCATATTCCGGGATGGATTTTCCCTGGGCCTCAGAGCCATATACAGTACTGAGTGAACTTCTGTGTGAGAGCTGTGAACACTATGTGCATTTCCACACTGGTTTCATATATATATATATATATATATATATATATATATATATTCGCATGTAGAGTGTACTGGTCATACTTGGCATACTTTGTTTTCATTTTCAGATAAACTGTGAACATGTCTAATTTCTGTACGTTGTTATTATAATTTCTGAGGTTTAGTCCGTCACTACCTCTCAGCACAAAGTTTGGGTTCGTTACTTTTGAGTTGGTGTACTCACGTTACCCCATGCACCTCGTGTGCAGATCCAGGTACATCGGGACCCGATAGTGGTTGCTGAGCGGCTGTCAGAGTTTCTTTCGGAGTCGTCGAGGTAGCAGCTGGCGATCGCAACCTCATCTTCTCCTTCTCTATCTTCCTGTCGCACTTTTATCATTTCAGACTATGTTTCCTAGTTTGTATTTTGACATTTTTTTACGTTGTAGTAGCTCATGACTCGGTGACACTAGATCTGGGGTTGGTTTAACTATGTTTTTTTTAAATGGTGTTAAACATTTTTATGAATTATAAAGTGAGACTCTCGCTGTAAATGTAGGGAGTTTCTGAAAGGAACCTTGAATCAAATGAAATGTGTGGCTTGCCTGATTTCAGGGCAGGCGCCATCATGACTGGGTATTTTGGGTCGTGACAAAAGATTAAGTATAGGTGAATGATAATAATTGGTACAATCTGTTCCATATAAAGTAAAGAGCAGTTTATATAGATATTTGAATTACTGGAGCAACTTCTTACACAATTTAGGCTATGGGCAATGATCTCTTCTAATACCACACCTCAATTCAAGGTTATGAGACGGCCGATACAATAATAGTACCCAACAAGAGTCGGGGTCGAATTCCGCCGGGAGATATATATATGAGAGATAGTAGTATATATTGTAGCATATGAGTTTGACTATCTCAATTTACACTTCCACAAAACTGGGTTATTTTTAAGTCTAATTTAAAACCACAATTGCAAGTTGGGAAATAAAGCTAAGATATTGTTTTTGTTGTTTTTCAAGTTTTGTAAAAGCCTAGGGTTATGACCATTACCTAGGTCTTTGCCTAATGGGATATAAACCTTAGTGCTTGTTTTATTGGTCGGGGTGTATTATAGCTATCAACACTCAATTACCCACTCAATACCTCTCTGATTTTGCCCTCTTTCTCAAGTCCAAATGGGTATCGAACAAAACGGTTGATAAAAGCTCAAGTCGGGTTGTTACTATCTCTATGTTGAACCATTTAATTGGGATTATCAATCTCTAAATTGACCCAATTTCTTGTTAGCCAACTAAGTCTCTCTTTTAGAGACGAAGTCAAATAGGCATTAAGTAATGTTTGAAATCATTAATTCTACAAATTAAAACATAAATACGTCTAAATAATAAACACCCAACCATAAAAAAATATTAAATTAAATACCCATAAGGTTTACACACTAGGGTTGGGTCACAGTCTTAGTAAAAGTCTAGCTACTCATGCTTGAAATTGAAGAAAAAGAAGAAGAAATGCTAATTAAATGCTAAATTAAAATGATAAAATCTATGTTAAAATAGCTGAAATATGAAGAACTACTAAACGAAGTAAGAGGAACGACTACTGTAGTTGCTGATGTAAAATGTTGACCTAAAATTGTGAAACTCGTCTATTTATACAGGGCTGGAAATTTTAGACAAAAATGCCCTTCGGGAGGTTCTACGGCCGCACAATTCCATGTGCGGTCTGCGGATTTCTTCAACTTGTCAGGATTGGAAGTTTGCGGCCGCATAATTCCGATTTGCAATCGCAATGCATTCTTTCTGTGGTACGCAGATTTGTAATTGCGGTCGCATCTTGCTCTTCTGCTGTCCGTACGTTTATAACTGCGGCCGCACAATTCTTGTGCGGTCCACACTTCTGGGGGACTTGGAATGCACATTCTCTGAACTTTTCTCCTGGATCAGCTTTTTGCGGCCGCACAATTCATTTGTCGGCTGCACGTTGCACCAAACTCTGCTAGGTTTTCCTTCATCATCTGAGGCCGCAGATGATGTTCTGCTGTCCGCAGTTCTGAGCTTCTGTGCCTTTTATGTCTTTGAGTTTAGATTACTCCTTCTTGAGTTTGATTTCATCTCGGGAGTTCATCTTTCAATATTTCTGCAATTAAGTACATTTCATCAGTTTTTGGGAACACAATTAAACGCTTTTGGACTAAAACAAAATCTAAAAGACGCTAATAAGTAGTCAAAATACCCACTTATCAACTCCCCCAAGCTTAAATTTTTTCTTGTCCTCAAACAAATGAAGTAGTTCCCACTTGTACAAGTTAAGAGTCAATCCAGCTAACCAAAAAGTGAGTCATTCACACATCACTTGGGACCAATAATTACCCACACCACTTATGAATTATCAACAAGGCAACAAGTTAAACTTTTATACACAAATAGTTCTAGTGTGAGACTTGAGCATCAAGAGTTGACTTTATTCATCAAGGAAGCTCTCTCTTTCATGTAGTTCATTGTGGATCCCAAACTCCTCCTCCTATACTCTCCGTTTGCCTATCTCAATTCAGAATTTAGCACTCAATCCAAAGATTTGCGAAAGGTTCACTCATCTCTCTCAAAAGAATGTCGCAAGTACGATTTTAGGTACCATATGCTTGCCTCTCATGTAGATCACCACTAATGTAAGCTCACTCAACTTGAAATCATATAGTACTTTTTTGGAATGCAATGAAGGCTTTTGGGTTAAGGTTGGATACGCTATGATAGAGCGGTTTCATCTTTCCTTAAGCACTCCATTTTTCTGTTCTCGTCTCCTGCTTTGCCAATTCATTGAGGCATTTTCTTTTCCTTGGGGGGAACTAGAATGACTTAACACCACTCTTTCTTGATCATGACATTAATTTTCTCCCTCTTTGATTTCTCCATGCTTTTCATCATTATTTTTCTTTGAATCACTTCAACTCTTCAACTCATTCACCTTTTTTTTGCATTTTTCTTTTTGCTCTCCTTTTTCCTGTCTTTCCTTCTCATCATTTCTTTTCTGTTTTTGTGCCTTGATACCTCTTTCAAGTTCCTCGTCTCTCCCCCAATCTTATTTTTTATCCAATTGTTTCACAAGAGTGTTTTGGAAAGCTCGGGTGCCAAGAGAAGGTCACAACAAAACGGGTAAAGACTTGTAACATGGTTATCAGATGAGAACAATTTGAGGCTCAAATGGGTTGACTAGAGATAACAACATTAATTGGTAATGTAAAACTTCAAGGGGGTCAAGGATAGCCTACAATCAAGCCAAGCAAAACTTAAGATTTCGCCTAAAAACACATTTGGGGCAAGTTCTAGACCATTCGCAGGGGTACTTGGACTTGCAACAAAAACATCTCACCTCTCACACAGCTGTATTTTTAAATATGATAGAGTCGAGGGCTCACAATGACCATATTCAAGATTGAAATTCACTTTGGTTTGATTAAATAAATCGATGATTGCCTAAGTCAACACAAGAGTCAAAAGGTCACTAACTAGAGTTATTTCTTTCAAAAAACCTTATTTTTAACCATAAGCACGTAGTTAAGTGTGTTGGTACCAAGTGAAGCATGTCCGACTCTTAAAGATGACTCAATAAGGTCTTTTTATTCCTTAATACTACTATTATTACCTAAACACCAAAAGCGGACTCAATCCCTTAAGAAGGTTGTTACCATCCATCGTTGGGAAGAGTCACCCGGTTCATACAAAAACAACCTTTGAAAAGAACAGTGGCATTAAGAAAACCAAAAGCTTAATATCAACTAAAACATAAAAAGAAACTATTAAATAAAAAAGAAGATACTAATTTTAAAAAAAACAAACATAAAAGATAAAGAAACTATAAAGCAAAAAACTATTGAAAGCGTAACGAATATACATAATGAGAGATAAGAGAGAATATATACATAATGAGAAATAAGAAGAAAATAGTAATAAGTTAATTACAGGACAAATGTATCATAGTCATCAAAATATGTAAAAGAAACTCCCCC
>ML266201.1:190313-277541 GCA_005239495.1 Nicotiana undulata | reverse complement strand
CTCGCCGCCCCCCCCCCCCAAAAAAAAAACATTGTCCTTAATTCTTAACAAAATAAGAGTAAAGGAAGGGTAAGAGTGAAGAGAACTCCCTATGGCTCTGTGGCCATCTCTGTGTCCCCAGCAGTGGCGCCGACCTCAACCTCATCCAACTATATCTCATTATCCTCAAGTTCGGGAGTGGCTGGGTTGGTGAACATCTGACGTACTACCTCGACAGTGTCAACAACAATGTCTGGCTCCTCAGACTGGCCAGATGGTGTTGTAGGTGCTGTAGGATCTGGGCCTGCATGGTGCGAGTCTATCAGCATATCAAATGGAATGTCTCCGGCTGTTGCAAGCTTGGTAACCTGTCGTCGGATCTTGTCCACTGACTTCTTTGAGTGGGACTTCCGCATATTCTTCACTTCCTTTCCCAGCTCTTCTATTACCGACCCATGTTGTACCAGAGTGGCCATAATAATGTTCTGATTTTCCAAGAGCTTTTTTAGGGTTTCTTCAACTGTGGGGGGAAATCTGAGGTGCCGGAATGGATGACTGTGCTGCAACATGATTGGATATGTCAGACAACTTTGCAGTAGCTGTGTGCATCGTTGTATAGGCTCGCCAGTGTTTGGGCGACTCACAGTACAGAAAATGGAGTAGGGGGCATAGGCACCGACTTCAAAGCCGAGGTGGGAGGCACTGAGGCTGAAGGTTGAGGCATGACATCTGCACTGGCTGAAGGCTCTACTAAATTGGATGGCATATCGGCTTTCTCTGCAGCTACCACCGATGGCTCATCAGACTGGCTTACGGTGGTAGTCGGATGACCCTTTATCTTAGGGTTGTGAATATCTATCAGAGAATACCATGAGAAGGGCTTCTTAGCCCAAACATTCGTGTCAAAATCTCTCGGCTCCACCCGTGCATCCATAAGGTACTCAGTGATGGTGTTGGGATACGGGTAGGAGTTATCAAATTTCCTGGCAACCACAGACATGTTGGCTGACGTCACAGCACCCACATTGATCGGGTATCCGACCACAATGAATGCGATTAGAACTACCCGCGGGATAGGAAGATTGGTTTCATTCTGGCACGGGTCTAGTCTGCTGCAGACGAAGGTCTGTCATCCCATTTGCCTCAAAGTTTAGGGTGTTCCACTAAATAGGAACCCCTGTTGTGATCCATGGTGGTGGTAGGCCCGAGGATACAAGAATATCAACTAGCCATGGGCGAGCTACATCACCCATCACCAGCTTCTCCAAGTACTATGCCGGCTTAACATCCTCAAACCCCAAGTAGGAGTTCAGTGTGTGCTGGTCAAACCACACCTTCAAATTCCTCACTTTTGTCACTTTGGTCCCTTTCTTTATGTGCACCACATTGGCCTAGAACTCCTGGACCAGATACTCCTTTATGTCCACTACACTCCGGGTGAACCACATCCACCTCTTTCGCTCTCGAAACTGTCTCGATACTGCTGGATTGTACTTGTCAAGGTCTTTCAATTGGAACTATCGCTCAAGAGTGGGCGATCTCATCGGCCACCACCCACGGAAGCTAGTGAAGGCAGCTAGACTGACGAACTAGTCCTCCCAGACCTCTTTCTTCTTCGACCTTTCAAGGCCAGCTACTGTGGTATCTCCCCCACGTCCATCATCTGGAATATCATCAATTGTAGGTGCCTCAGGGACAGGTGTAGAGGAGGGATATGAAGCCTGACTGGCACTCCCCGAACCCTCGGAAGTTCTATGTGAGGAGGAAGACTCGTCCCAGAGTTGATACCTCCTTGATGGCTTTGATTGGACAACAGGCTGCTCTTGAACATAGTTGCCCTTCGATGCTTCCCGAGATGGGGAATAAGAACTAGATTCGGAGGGCTTTGTATTTCTTCCTCAGCCGACTGTAGCTTTCTTGGTGATTATCTTTTGGAGGGCGAGGGGTAAAGTACTTTTGCCTCGACCTCTGGAAGGTTCACCCTTCCCTTTTGAAGTATCTCCGCGACCTCGAGATCTAACCATTTTCTATAACAAGCAACAACAGGTGTTAGTTGTAATTCAAGTGTAAGCATACAAGAACACACCAGAGAGATAGTGCACAATACAGAGTAAAACATGTTTGTAA
The DNA here is from genome assembly GCA_005239495.1 of Nicotiana undulata. Taxonomy (NCBI): domain Eukaryota; kingdom Viridiplantae; phylum Streptophyta; class Magnoliopsida; order Solanales; family Solanaceae; genus Nicotiana; species Nicotiana undulata. The sequence continues at coordinate 275,435 of ML266201.1, read as the reverse complement.
GGTAGGGAAGTGCGGTCCGCACAATTATAAGTGTGGCTGCAGGCAGAACATTGCAGACTACACAATTTGATCTTGCGACCGCAGAACTGGATCTGTGGTCCGCATAATTATTAGTGCGACCATAGAACTTGATTGGGGTCTGCACATTTTCTATTGTAGCCGCACATTAGATTCACCAAAACGTCAACTCTCTGAAGACAGAGATTGGGCTGTTTTGCGGTCGCACCCACTTTTTGCGGTTGCGATGGGATTTCTCTAGTCCGCACAATTTTTAAGCCCTAATCTTAACTTCTGCAGGCCGCACAATATCTTGTGCGACTGCAGATTTCAAAATATTTACGAACAGAGTCTTAGGGTTAACAATATTTTGTACATATTTGACATGGTATTAACATTGAAGCATGAAAATCAAGTTACCCATTCCCCATAGAGCAATTATCAATTAACCCACTACAATTTAAACACCACATGGTTGTAAAATTGAACTCTAATGACAAATGGCCTAAAACTACCTAACAAATTGTAAATTAAACTAAAAATTAAAAAATTCTACAAGTAATTGAGGCATACTAGATATGAATTAGTGCAAATGAGTGATCACATATGTTGATTGAGTGTGGCAGATGATTTAACAAATTCTTTCAATGTTTAAGATTTTTGAGTGCTCAGAGAGGGAAAAATGTATAGTAACCCTAGGGTTACTATTTATACTGGACGAGCTGACTTGAGGGACAAAATGATGAGTGCGGGCGCAGAATTCCTTATACGGTCCACACTCTGTTACCTAGGGTCAAAAATGCCCTTATTGATCTACGATTCACAGAATTTGTGGTGCGACCGAAGATTTTGGTCTGCGGCCGCACTTTGGCTATTTCTCTGACAAACCAAACTTCAGAGAGTTTGCATTTTCCTTTTTCAATTTGTGCGATCCGCAGTGCAATTATGTGGTTGCAGTCCCCTTTTTGCTGTAATAATCACAATTTAACGGTCCGCACAATACACATGCGATCCGCACTTTTCCCCATACTTAGCCAATTTTTTGAGAACAATTCATGTAAAGAACACTCATCCCTACAACACACTTCAAATCTAGTTAGTACAAAAATAACATCTATCTACAAAATAAGAAAAGAAAAAGAAAAAGAAATATGGTTTGCCTCCCAAGAAGCGCCTGATTTAACGTCACATCACGACACAAATTACCATCATTTCAAATGAATAAATGCCACCACGTGGCCATCATCAAACTTTCCCAAATAATGCTTCACCCGATGACCATTGGCTCGAAATACCTCATCTTTTTTTTCCTTCAAGTCCAATGCACCAAAAGGTGTCACACGCACAATTTCAAAGGGACCACTCCATTTAGATTTTGATCTTTCTGGAAAACATCTTCAATCGTGAGTTGAACAACAAAACAAGATCGCCCACCTTGAACTCCCTGTTTCAGATGTATTTGTCATGAAGATACTTAATCTTCTCTTTGTACAAGGACGAACTTGCATATGCATGGTACCGGAACTCATCCAATTCATTCAAATGTGCAACGCGCAAGTTAGCGATTGCATCCCAATCAAGATTCAGTTTCTTTAAAGCCCACATGGATTTGTGCTCAAGTTCCACCGGAAGATGACAAGCTTTTCCAAACACCAACCGGTATGGAGACATACTGATAAGCCCATAGTGCATCATCAAGATTCTTTTACCAATCCGTCCTATTAGCATTCACTGTGTTGGACAAGATACACTTTATCTGCTAGTTGGAGACTTTCACTTGACTGTTAGCTTGTGGATGATAGGGAGTCGTAACTTTATGAGTGACACCCTACTTGCTAAGCAATGTGTCAAAAGCCTTGTTGCAAAAATGCGACCCCCCATCGCTTATGATAGCCAGCGGAGTACCAAATCTTGTGAAAATATTCTTCTTCAAAAACGCCACAACACTTCTCGCTTCATTGTTGGGTAGAGCAACGGCCTCAACCCATTTAGACACATAATTGACCGCGACAAGATGTAGGTGTTTACACAAGAACTCACAAAAGGACCCGTGAAGTAAATACCCCACACATCAAATATATTAATTTCCAAAATGGTAGTGAGAGGCATTTCATTCTTCTTCGAGATTCCACTGGCTCGTTGGCATTCATCACATCTCTTCACCATATCACTTGCATCTTTGTAAAGAAACCACCATAAGGCGAAGAATGGAAAACCTCAATAATAACATTTTTCCCTTTGTCCGGTACACATCTTCTAATTACCCCATCCGTGCAAATTCGAAATAGGTAAGGCTCGTCCCTATAATAATCTTGATAATCTCCTTTGGGCTTCTTCATTTGATTTGAATAGAACTCATCTGGGATGATTTCAATCACAAGGAAGTTTGCTAGATCCGCGAACCATGGCACCTCCTTCATTGAAATAACCAAGAGTTGCTCATCGGGGAATGAGTCATTGATTTCAAGGCCATCACGGGGCCTCCCCTCCTCATCCAAACTAGACAAGTGGTCCACCACTTGATTTTCACTCCCCTTTCGATCTTGGATGTCAATATAAAACTCTAGAAACAATATTACCCATTTCATCAACCTAGATTTTGAATCTTTCTTGCTCATAAGATAGCGAAGTGCCGCATGAACCGTATGAACAATAACCTTTGCACCCATCAAGTACATGCGGAACTTTTCGATTGAAAACACAATGGCAAGGAGATCTTTCTCTGTAACGGTGTAATTGAATTGGGAATCATTAATGGTCTTACTAGCATAGTAGACCGTATGAAAAACCTTGTTGATGTGTCACCCCAAAAATGCTCCAACTACTACATCACTAGCCTCGCACATGAGCTCAAAAGGAATACTCCAATTAGGAGCAGTGATAATGGTAGTGGTTGTCAACTTGAACTTTAGCAATTCAAAGTCTCTCATGCATTGATCATTGAAGTGAAATTTAACATCTTTCTCTAAGATCTTGCACAATGGGTTCACCACTTTAGAAAAATCCTTTATGAAGCGCCGGTAGAACCCCGCGTGACCCAAGAAACTTCTCACGCCTTTCATTGAAGTGGAGGTGGAAGTTTAGAAATCACCTCTAACTTCGCCTTGTCGACCTCTATGCCATTATTGGAAATCTTGTGGCCAAGGACAATGCCTTCCTCGACCTTGAAATGGCACTTCTCCCAATTTAGCACCAAGTTCATTTCTTCACACCTTGCCAATACTTTATCCAAATTTGCCAAGCAATCATCAAAGGAATCCCCGACTACCGAGAAGTCATACATGAATACTTCAAGGTATTACTCTACCATATCCATAAAGATCGCCATCATACACCGTTGAAAAGTCGCCGGTGCATTGCCTAAGCCAATTGGCATCCGCTTGAAAGTGAAAGTTCCATAGGGACAAGTGAAAGTTGTTTTCTCTTGATATTCTGGGGCGATAAGAATTTGGTTGTAGCCTAAATATGCATCTAGAAAGAAATAAAAAGCACGACTGGCCAACCTATCAAGCATTCAAGGAAGGGAAGTGGAAAATGGTATTTTCTCGTGACGTTGTTTAGTTTGCGATAGTCCATAACACTCTCCACCCGGTCACCGTTCTTGTGGGAATCAACTTGTTCTTGTCATTGGTGACCCTTGTTATGCCCCCTTCTTTGGTAGACATTGCACCGGAGAAGTCCACGAACTGTCGGAAATGGAGTAGACAACCCCGGCATCTAACCACTTGATGATCTCCTTTTGACCACGTCTTGCATGGATTCGTTGAGTCTCCTTTTATGTTCAATGGAGGGTTTGGAATATTCCTCCAAGTTAATATTATGTATGCAAAATGCGGGGCTTATTCCTTGAATATCCGCCAAAGTCCGCCTAATAGCTTTCTTCCTCTTGTGGAGCACCGCCAATGTAGAGTCAACCTGCACGTTAGTCAAACAAGAGGAAAAAATAACTGGTAAAGTAGAACAAGGGCCAAGAAATTCATACCTAAGATGTGGAGGCAATGGCTTCAACTCAAAGATAGGAGGCTATTCAACTGAATGCTTTGTAGGAGGAGTTTTCCTATTCTCGAGATCCAAGGAAAGTTTTCGGGGTGCATAGTTGTACGACCCCATTCCTTGTAAAGAATTCACACATTTCATGAAGCCATCCATCTTATCATCATCAAAGTTTATCAAGACGGCCTCCTACATATAACCCACATTAATCGTGGCACTTGTATCATCAATAATCACATTGGTCACCAAGTCCACGAAAGAACACATTTCATTGCTATTCGGTTACCTCATAGATTTTCACAGGTTGAACACAACCTTTTCATCACCCACATAGAAAGTGAGTTCTCCGGCTTCCACATCAACAAGAGCCTTCCCCGTAGAAAGGAAAGGTCTCCCAAGAATAACGACACCTCATAGTCCACTTCACAATCAAGAATAACAAAATCCACCAGGAGAATAAACTTATCAACACGAACCAATACATCTTCAATAACTCCCAATGGTCTCTTCATTGTACGTTCTACATTTGTAACCTCATAGATGTGGGTCTTCGTTTCCCAATTCCCAAGGTCATTAAAATCGAATAGGGCATCAAATTGATACTCGCCCCAAGATCACAAAGAGATTTAGAGAACGCGACACTTTAAATGGTACAAGGTATTGTGAAAGCATCGGGATCTTCTAATTTAGGAGCCAACAAATGCACAATTACACTCAATTGATGAGTGACTTTGATAGTTTCAAAATTCATCGACCGCTTATTTGTCACCAAATCCTTCATAAACTTTGCATAACCGGGCATTTACTCCAAGGCTTCAACTAATGGCACATTTATCGAGTGAATCTTCATCATATCAATTAACCTTTTGAATTGGTTCTCGCCATTTTGCGTGGCGAGCCTTTGAAGATATGGAGGAGGTGGTGTAACGACCCAAATGGTCATTTTGAGCATTTGCACTTCGCTCGGTAGTTGGGGGAACGAGTAGCTCCATATAATGTATTAGGACTTGTGTACAAACTTTGAGTTCATTACGAGTTGATTTGATATGTTTCAACGCGAGTTTTTGGAAGTCGAAAGTTCATTAAGTTTGATTTGAGGTGTGTTTCGTCGTTTCGATGTTGTTATGCGCAATTTAAGGCCTCGAGTAAGGTCGTGTTATGTTATGGGACTTTTTGGTATGTTCGTACGGAGCCCCGAGAGGCTCGGGTGAGTTTCAGATAGGTGTGGGTTGTGTTGCGCCCGTTTTCTTATGTTTCAACGTCGTTTCTTCAAGCATAAATGATATAATATTTAACAAATGAGCTTCGGTTTTTATTTTGATTGAAGAATTATATTATTATCATAATTACGGACCCGTAGCAAAAAGAATCGTCGAATTTGGACATCGTATGAGAATTTTATGGTTATTTTACTAAGAATTTGGTTGCCAGATTTCCCCCCAGATTAATTACGAAATTGCCACCGACTTCGTATTTAAAAATCTACACATTTCCAAATATTGAAACCAACATATCTCACTCATTATAAAGTCAAATGGAGTGATTCAAAATCCTATCTTGACTAAAATTTCACAAGGAATCCATTGGAGGCATCAAAGAAAGTTTTGGGATTATTTCGCATGTAAAACGAGACAGAACAATTGGGCAAAAAAACTTAATATCGAAGATTTGTTCATTTGGTCATTTTTTGAGTTGGAGAGCTCGGATTTGGACAATTGTTGGAGGCGATTTTCCCCATATGGATTGGGGTAAGTGTTCTATACTCGATTTTGGTTATATTTCATGAATCCATCTTCGTTTTTGTCATTTGATTGATGATTTCAAAGTGAAATTTGGGGGTTTGTCGAAAATTTAATAAAGTTGAATTTTGAGTTTTGAACATCGATTTGATGTCGGATTTGAGTGAAAGTAGTATGGTTGGACTCGTAATTGAATGGGTTGTCGAATTTTGTATGTTTTGTCGGATTCCGATGTGCATGCCTAATATCTAGGGATTAGCCTATTATTTGCTCTCTTTTGCTTAGGTTTTGGGTCAAAAATGCTAAAAGTATTCTCGAAAACTAACTTAATGATCATGCTTCCGGGTTTTGTTCAAAATGAGTCAAAGAAGCCAAAATAAGCTCATAAAGGAGTCAAACTTGCACAAGTCAAAGGCAGGAACTGGACCGCTGACCGCGGTGGAAAAGCGCATCCGCGTAGGGTTCACCGTTGAGGCAGATACTATTACCCGATCCGTGAAACCTTTAGCGTGGCCGCAATTAGAATTATGCTGACAGCAGTGATTGAGAATTAGAGGTCTTGCAATCTTGGCTCAAATGAAGAACGCGGGCCACGCCTAAATTACCCAGCACCAAAGTTACCAGACGCGGACGCGGTGGAAATTTCGCTGGGAGCGTGATAAGAGGTTCAGAGACTTTGCAAGTAAAGCCTAATTAAGGAACGTGGTCCGCAAACAAAATACACAGCCGCAAATGAAGATCACGCTGACGCGGTGGATTTTAAGTTGTCCGCAAAACCTAGTCTAGTCCAAGCCCTGATTTGCAGAAAAGTGGTACGCGCTCGTTATTGAGCGACCGCGAAAGTCCAAGCGCTGAGGCGCCCATTTTTACGCTGTTAGGGTAAAACTGCATCAACCACTCCTCGCCATTAAATAGTGGTGTAGGCTTGGAAGCGATCACTTTTTGGCACCGTTGCCGGAGAGTTAAACGGTTTTGGCTATCTATCTGACTAGTTGTGTGTATTGTTTTTCTTTCCTTCTATTTTACTAACTTTTGTGTGTTAATCGCTTTAGGTACTATATGGATGATCCTCTCGGTAATGTTCTCCCGGGGGAGGAGGTAGATGATAATGGTGAAGATGAGGTGCATTTAGTACCTCAAGCTCAAAGAAGAGGCCGCTAGGACAATGAAAATATTCCAGACCCTCCCCCACCTCCTCAAAGGGCAACACATTGGGTGCTTCCCAATGAAGGTTATGCAAGTGCGATTGTCCGACCCCGAATCCGAGCGAGCAACCTCCAGATTATAAATGGTATGTTGACCTTATTAGAGCAAAGAGGGTTCTTCACAGGTGCTCCCCATCAGAATTCATATAAACATCTAAAGGGTTTTGTAGATACTTGTTGGGGAAGCAAACAGACAAAGGTGTCGGAGGATGCATTAAGATTGAGATAGTTCCCTTTTTCACTTAGAGGGAAATATTTGTACTGGATCGAAAGGCTCCCCAACCATTCCATCACTACGTGGGATGAGTTGGCTGATAAGTTTATATCCAAGTTTTTCTCACCAGGTCATATGGCAACATTAAGGGATGAAATCTTAGCCTTCAAACAGGAACCTAATGAACCCCTTCATGAAATCTGGGATAGATATAGAACCATGGTCAATGAATTCCCAATAATGACATGGCTGAAGCAATGATACAACAGACGTTCTATCGGGGTATAAACACGACCAACTAATGTGTGGTAAACCAGCTAGCAGGGGGAAATTTTATGAAGTTGTCTTATGACGAGGCTTATGACATACTTGATGAAATGGCTGACACTGCTTCATCTTGGCAGAGTCGGGAAAATGTTCCCCAAGGTGACCCAAATGTAATCAATCTTCATAAGGAACTGCAAAACCACGGAGAAGCCATAACTGAGTTGACATAACCATGAACTAGTTAGCTAAAGCACAGTTGTAGCGGATTCAAGGACCAAAGCAAGTAAATGCAATGGAAGGGGTCAATCTAATGGTCAACAAGAGGAGACAACGTGGTCAGCAAGTGCAAGGTAATCAAGATCAATATGAACAAAGTGGAACTGGCTACAACCAAGATGATTCGTATGATGACCAAAGCGAGGAAGTTTTGTATGCAACAACTATCAAGGACAACAGAGCAATGCTCCAAATCAACAATGGAGATCACAAGGAAATTATCAAAATTTGGGCAATCAAGGCCAAGGGAATTGGAACAATGGAAATAACAACAACTCTATCAATTGGGGGAACAATAACCAGAACTAGGGGAATCAAGGAACCAACAATAGCAATTAGGGAGGTAATAACAACCAAGGTGGTTGGGGTAACAATAATCAAGGCAACTAGGAACCGGGCTTTCAAAGACCCCCGATGTTTCAACAACCCAACAATCCACCTCCATATCAAGCTCAAGGGCAAAGTTCTTCAAATAATGAAATAGGGCAGATTGAGAATATGTTCAAATAGATGATGGAAAGGAATTCCGATTCCGATGCTCAAATTGCCTCCCACACTACTTCCATATGTAACCTAGAAGTACAAATGGGTCAAATCTCGCAAGCACTTAACACTCTCCCTAAGGGGTCTCTACCAAGTGATACAGTAGTGAGCCCGAAGGGTGGGAACAATACAGGACATGCCATGGCGGTGACCACTAGGAGCGGTAGAGGTGGTGAAGCTAGTACCTCTAATCAAAAGAAAATTATGAATGATGATGTTGTGTTGCAAAATTATGATTATCCAATAGTTGATGAGCAAGCGAGTGAAGAGAATTTGAATGAGGAAGTGAGGATCGATATTCATGACAACGAGGAGGAGACTTAAAATGACGTGAACCCGTCTAGGGAACACGTGATAGACATACTTGAAACGGTAGTGCCAAAAGCCAAGGCTCCTTTGCCAAGGCCTCCTTCGCCTTATCCTCAAATAATTGCAAAGCAAAAGAATGAAAACCAATTCAAAAAGTTTATTGAGATGATGAAAAGCTTGTCAATCAATGTGCCCTTGGTGGAAGCTCTTGAGCAAATGCCGGGATACACCAAGTTTATGAATGACTCTGTAACCAAAAAGAGATCTATAGATTGTGAGACCATAAAAATGACTCATCAAGTTAGTGAAATTGTGCACTCGATGACTCCAAATCTTGAATATCCTCGGCGCATTTACAATTCCTTGTACCATTGGGAGTGCGGATTTTGCAAAGGCCTTGGGTGTAAGTATAAATTTGATGCCTTACTTCGTATTCAAGACATTGGGTATTGGTCAACAAAGAGAGACTTCAATGAGATTGCAAATGGCGGATAGAACAATGAAGAGGCCCCTTGGTATTATTGATGATGTTCTTGTACGGGTCGACAAGTTTATTTTGCCTGCTGATTTTGTGATTCTTGACTGCGAAGTCGACTATGAGGTGCCTATAATATTGGGAAGGCCTTTCCTAGCAACAGGGAAAGCTTTGGTTGATGTGGAAGTAGGGGAGCTCACTTTTCGGGTGGGCGATAAAAAGGTTGTATTCCACGTGTGCAAATCAATGAAGCAGCCGAATAGTAATGAAGTTTGCTCTTTTGTGGACCTCGTGACGGAGGTGATAGTTGATGACACAAGTGCCATGATCAATGTGGATGACCCTATGGAAGTTGTATTCTTGAACCATGAGGATGATGAAAGGGATGGCTTGGTTGAATGTGCAAATGCCTTGCAAGGAATGGGATCCTACTCTTATGGGCCCCGTAAACTCTCCTTGGATTTTGAAAACCGGAAGACTTCACCGACAAATCCCTCGATCGAGGAGCCACCAATATTAGAGTTTAAGACTCTACCCTCTCACCTTAGGTATGAATTCTTAGGCCCATCTTCTATATTACATGTTGTTCTTTCTGCTTGCTTAACCAAAGTGCAGGTAAACTCCACTCTTGAGGTGCTTCAAAGAAGAAAAAAACCAATTGGATGGACCTTAGCTGACATTCGGGGTATAAGCCTTGCCTTTTGCATGCATAAAATTATACATGAGGATGATGCAAAACCGTCCGTGGAACATCAACGGAGGTTGAATGAGGCTATGCAAGAGGTCGTCAAGAAGGAAATTATCAAATGGCTTGATGCAGGGGTGGTATATCCTATTTCGAACAGTGCATGGACTTCAGCGGTGCAGTGTGTGCCTAAAAAGGGGGGTACGACCGTTGTGACAAATGAGAAAAATAAGTTGATCCCTACTAGGACCGTGACCGGATGGCGGGTATGCATGGATTACCGAAAGTTGAACAAAGTGACTCGCAAGGATCATTTTCCATTACCCTTTCTTGATCAGATGTTAGACTGACTTGCCAGGCGTGCCTACTACTGTTTCTTGGATGGGTACTCAGGTTACAACCAAATTCTTATAGCCCCGGAAGATCAAGAGAAATCTACCTTCACATGCCCGTATGGAACATTTGTATTCTCAAGGATGCCGTTTGGATTGTGTAATGCACCCGCTACCTTTCAGCGATGCATGATGGCCATATTTACGGACATGGTGGAGGAATTCCTCGAAGTCTTTATGGATGATTTTAGTTTGGTTGGAGACTCATTTGAAGAATGTATGTAAAATCTTGACAAGGTGCTAGCCCGATGAGAAGAGACAAATCTTGTGCTTAATTGGGAAATATGTCACTTTATGTCAATGAGGGCATTTTCCTCAGCCATAAGATCTCAAAGAATGGAATCGAAGTGGAAAAGGCAAAGATAGAAGTGATTTAAAAGCTACCTCCTCCTACTTCCGTCAAGGGAGTTAGGAGTTTTCTTGGGCACTCGGGGTTCTACCGAAGGTTCATCAAAGACTTCTCCAAAGTGGTGAACCCCTTGTGAAAGCTCCTAGAAAAGGATGAAAAGTTTGAATTCAATAAAGAGTGAATGAAGGCTTTTGAGCTCTTAAAGTATAAATTGACAACCACTCCAATCATTACCGCACCCAATTGGAGCTCACCTTTGAGCTTATGTGCGACGCAAGTGACGTTGCGGTAGGAGCGGTTTTGGGGCAAAGGGTGAACAAGATATTTCATCTGATGTACTGTGCAAGCAAAACAATGAATGACGCCCAGGTTAATTACACGGTGACGGAGAAAGAGTTGTTAGAAATTGTGTTCGCCATGGAGAAGTTTCGGCCTTATCTCATTCATGCTGCAATATGATGAGAGGCTATTCCTCCTGGAACAAAAGGATCAAAACCTTCCACGCCCCACGCTGGATTTACAGGTTGTACTTTTCCTGTTAGTCCATAAGGGTCGGACACCCATATTCCGGGACCATACAAGCCTGTTACATGAAATGCACCAAAACCAAAGCAAGCCACCCCTGAGAGAAATAAATGAATTCCAAAGATCTTTGGAAAATCGAAAGAGGGTTTTCATGTACGTTCATCACAAAATATTTCTAGATCCCAATACACCCAATGCCAAATAGCTGCCAAAAAGCATAAGCCATAAAACACAATATGTGCTCCAGCCACACCTTCTTAACTCCAAATACCCGGATTCGTTATAGTCCCCCCTGTGATAATCCAATCGCCCCATGAATTGGTTACTCCTAAACGAGTCATGAAGGGTATAACGAACATACCATGTCTCCATATTGGATCAAGAATATGATCAGAAGGATCAAAAATCGCTAATTCATACAGAGCCATTGAACTGGCCCAGCCAACAACCAGAGCTGTATGCATTATATGAATAGAAAACAACCGACCGGGATCATTCAATATAATGGTATGAACATGATACCAAGGAAAATCCATGGAAATACCCCTTATATCAAATATAAATAGACACTACGTAACTTTATTGCAAATATGACTATCTTATGGACCACTCTTGTTCAGTAGATTATTTCCAAACAAGGGTGTTCTATTCTGTTGGTAATAATGGAACAATTCTGTTCGTAGGAACAAAGAGAAGCAGATTTATTCTATATTCGATAAGTACCAATACACAATGGGGGAGTTGATCCCATTTTCTATGAGCGAATGAGTCCATACTTATTTATCATTAGAAAGACCTATTCGTAATAATTTGAGTTTATTCATTATGTCTTTCTTTATGAATTTTTATAATATATGGATAAAATAAATACGATAAGCGCCAAAGTGGTTGTTCACACCGATCACGCGGTGCTCCGTTACTTGATGACCAATAAGGACTCAAAATCTAGATTGATGAGATGGGTTTTGTTGCTTCAAGAGTTTGACCTCGAGATCATTGATATAAAAGGAAGTGAAAATCAGGTAGCGGATCATTTGTCCCGTCTAAAAGAGGAAGGCAGTCCCAAGATGGTCTTAAAATTAATAATGCATTCCCGGATGAACAACTCCTCTCGGTTTCTTTGAATGGTATGCCTTGGTTCGCGAATGTTGCCAATTTCCTTGTTACCAGCATTGTCCCGTGTGAGCTCTCTTCTAACCAAATGAAGAAACTCAAACGGGACAATTTGGACTGTTATTGGGATGAGACCTATTTGTTCAAGATTTACAATGATGGGGTGATTCCTAGATATGTCCCAGAGGAGGATCAAGTGAGTATAATTGATGCTTGTCATTCCTCGCCCTACGGTGGTCATCACTGTGGGGCGAGAACTGCTTCTAAGGTTCCTAGTTGTGGTTTTTATTGGCCAACCTTGTATAGAGATGCAAGTGAGCATGTCAAGAGATGTGATGAATGTCAGAGAGCTGGGGGAATATCAAAGAAGGATGAAATGCCTCTCACTATTATTCTTGAATTTGACATTTTTGACGTGTGGGGCATAGATTTCATGGGGCCTTTTGTGAGTTCGTATGGCAACACTTACATTCTGATGGCCGTTGATTATGTTTCAAAGTGGGTAGAAGTCTTGGCTTTACCCAATAACGAGGCTCGGAGTGTGGTGGCGTTTCTCAAGAAAAATATCTTCACACGGTTTGGTACTCCTCGGGCAATTATCAGTGATGAGGGGTCTCATTTCTGCAATAAGGTAATTGACACTTTGCTTTCAAAGTACGGTGTCAATCATAAAGTATCAACTCCTTATCACCCCCAAGCTAGTGGAAAAGTGGAGGTCTCAAACAGGAAATCAAAAGCATATTGGCAAAAACTGTGAATGCAAATAGAACGAATTGGTCAAGGAAGCTCGATGATGCGTTGTGGGCCTATAGGACAGCATTTAAGACTCCAATCGGTATGTCTACGTACCGGTTGGTATTTGGAAAAGTGTGTCATTTTCCGGTTAAGCTAGAACATAAAGCCATGTGGGCCTTGAAGAGGTTAAGTCTTGAGTGAGATGTTGCAGCAAATCTCCAGGTGGAACAACTCAATGAGCTAGATGAGTTCCGGTTCCATGCCTATTCAAGCTCATCATTGTACAAGGAGAAGATGAAATACTTGCACGACAAATATGCCCGAAACAAGGAATTCAAGAAGGGTGATTTGGTCCTTCTCATCAAGTTCCAGTTACGTCTGTTTCCGGGAAAGCTTAAGTCTAAATGGAGTGGCCCCTTTGAAGTAGTGCATGTAACACCTTTTGGTGCTCTTGACTTGAAGAACAAAAATGGTGAAATCTTTCGGGTTAATGTGCACCGTGTGAAGCATTACTTGGTCAAGTTTGATGACAACCGCGTGATGGCCTTGATCAATTTCCAATGATAATGGTAACCTGCGTCGCGCCGTTAAATCAGGTGTTTCTTGGGAGGCAATCCAAGTGTTTTTCGTTCTATTTCATTTTTCTTCTTGGATTAGAATCTATTTTGAACTAACTGGTTGTGAGATTTGTGTAGGAATTGTTTGTGCAGTGCAAGGCTGTTGCTGGAAAATTTGGCTAAGGATGGAAATTACGTTGACCGCGCTCAAAATTTCGCGGTCAGCGGAAGCTATTTTGCGGGGGTGTAAATGCGCAGCGGACGCGAACTTGAAAATCCGTGAATGATAACTCTCTGAAGTTGCATCCGCGTCCACGGCCGTTAATTCGCGTTCAGCGGTGTTTCGTGGTCGCGCCTATTTTTCCGCTCTCAACGGTGTTGGTCAAGCAGAAGCTCTTCAAAAAATTAAAAATGCGGACCGCAGTGAAATTTTGCAGTCGCGCCTAGGTAGGTCGGTGGGTCCGTCTGTTCTTAGTATAAATAGAATGGCCCATCTCCTTTTACCCTTTTTGAACTCTCACTTCTCAAACCCATACAATACTTTCCATCTTCTTCTAGTCTGCATATTGAATTCCTATCATTAATCAAGAAGTTAATTTCTACCACAAATCAAACAACCGGTATGTTAAATTTCTTAAGTCTTCATTTTAGTTCTTTCTTTTCATTCTTTTAGTTCCATTTTTGTTTTTATTTTAGTTAGGGTTAATACAAGCCTAAGTAAAAATAATGTACAATTGGGGTTAGTTCGTATGGGTAGTTGATTTTAATGCCTAATGGGGGATGGGTTTGTTAGTTTTACCACTTAATTGCCAAAAAATTTGCTAAGTGAAAAAACCCTAGGTCATAAACTGTTCTTCAGTACCTGTTTTGTTTGAATTCCGCGGCCCATGGCTCAAATTTTGCGGTATGCATTCATGAGTGTGGGGTACTGAGTTAGTTAAGTGTTTGTCGCTGCGATGATTTTTCTGCGGTCCGTGGTGGCCTTTTTGCGGACACTTTGATAATTTCGCGTACCGCGGTTCTAAACTTCAGAGGGTCATTCAACTGGGTTCACAACCGCGTTCGTTTTTACGCGGTCAGCGTTTCTTGTTTCGCAGCCGCGCCCATATTTTCGCGGTTAGAATTGTTTCAACTTCAGATACTGGGTAGTCTGAACCCCAGTCTCTCGCGGCCGTGTCTCTTTTTACGCATACCATGGTGGCCAGTCCGCAATCGTGACTTCTTTTCCACTGTCAGCGGACCACTTCTCTGCGAAACACTATGATTATTTATCTGCTTTCATTTCATAATTGATTGAATAACATTACTGATGAGCTTTCACTAATTGTGTATGCAGATAATGGTTAGATCTCGAGATGGTCTGAATAAACAACAAGGGAGGGGAGATTCCTCCCGAGGTCAGGGGAGAGGAAAATAAACAGCACACCTAGCTCCTAAAAGAATCATTGGGAACAAACAGACCCTTCAGAGACCCACTCCCGACACTTAGGAGACCAGTGAATATGTCCCCTCCCAAGAGATTTCTGAGGGGGAGGCTGCCCAAACCCAACAAGATGCACAATCTCAGCCTTACAGGCTCGTAAATGAATCTACCTCTTTATCCGGGTCTATCTCAGAAGGAGGTAGTGAGACTCCAACACCTCTTGTCCCAACTGGTGCAACTCCAACCTCCACAGCAGCCCCAATGAATGTTGATAGTGATGACGATGTCCCGTATAACAGGAGAGGTGGTGACACCCGGACTGGGGGGTTGGTGAGATCAAGGAACCCGGCGGTATGGCAAGGCTAATTCGTCAGTGAGAAGGCCTACCACAAGTTACGGGAATGGTGACCCAAAAGGTCACTCACGCTTGAGAGGGACTTCATTGAGCGAGATCTTATACCCCACAAACCCAATGTCAAAAGGCAATTCAATGAAAGAGTGGGGTGGAAGTTCTTCACCAACAAGCTACGGGAGGCCAATGAGTATTTGGTCAAAGAGTTCTATGCAAATGTCGCCCATATAAAAAAAGCACATATTTGACCAAGGTCCGGAACCGGAAGATTATGTTTGGTGTCAAGGCTTTAAATGATTATGTTGGGTTCAATGATGAGGATGAGTCTCTCTATCTGGAGAAGGTGTATCTGGATGAATTAGCCCGCCCATGGCTTGCATCGGTGATAGCCATTCCTGGGACTACTCCAACTTGGCTTACACCTGGGTTTCCAATCTTTAGGAACACTCTGAGCTTCGAAGCAAATGGGTGGTCCACTTTTGTGTGCAACCTGATAGACCCCACTCAGTATGACAGTGATATGCCGGTCTCCCGGGCAATTATTGTGGCGGCTATCATGGCGGGGTTCCCGTTAAATGTGGGGAACATTATGGCCAGAGTTATTATCACAGCTATTGGCAAGGATTAAAGATCATATCCCTTCCCGAGTTTCCTAGCCATGTACTTAGAGGACCAGGGTGTAGAAGGGAGGGACTTTGACACAAAAATGAAGCCGAAAAGGCCCTTATCCTAGTACAGCCTTCAGGGTCCAGACAACCCCACTGGCCAGTCTGAAGAGCTAGGGGTAGTGGCCACTAGGTCCAAGCCTTCAACAGCCGAGGGGTCATCTTCTGCCATGCCACATCCTCCCTGCGGGCAATCTACTGCTATCCCACCATCAGTGCCTTCTTCATCAGCTTACCCTCAGACTGCACTGAGGGTAAATCAGACTTTGGCCGGCATCAACAACTAGATGCAGGTAGCTACATCAAAGCTATTTGCCTTGTCCAGTGCAGTAGCAGCTCAGGCAGTTCCATCACAGCTCCAAATGCCTCCATCAGTGGAGGAATCATTGAAGGCTATTCTTGACAACCAAATGAAGATTCTGGAGTCTTTAGATGCGCATGAAAAGGTAATCAAGGAGTTGGGTAAACAAGTGAGGAAAGTGAAGAAGGGTCAAGAAGAGTTGAAGAAGGAGGTGGCGAAGCTCACTTCCGACGGCGACACTTCTTTGGATCTCCTTATGGGAGAGACTGCCCCTGCAGCACAGATACCACAGATACCAGAGCAGGAGGCTGACAGAGAGCCGGTGAAAGAGCGAGTTTCCTCGATGAATTGAGTCAACTCTTGAAGCTCTTGTATCACATGAGACCTATGAAACTCATGAAGTCATAGCATAATGTTGTTGATAATGCATTTGTGTTGAGGGTAATTGTTAGTTCCAATTGATGTTTAATGAAGTCACCTTAGGACAACTGAAATTTTCCTTTCTTTTCTTGTGGATGTGGGAATTACCTTGTTTGCTCGAGGACAAGCAAAAGCTTAAGTTTGGGGGAGTTGATAACTAGGTATTTTAGCCTATTATTGCTATCTTTTGCTTAGGTTTTGGGTCAAAAATTCTAAAGGTATTCCCGAAAACTAACTTAATGAGCATGCTTGCAGGTTTTGGTCAAAATGAGGCAAAGAAGCAAAAATAAGCTCATAAAGGAGTCAAACTTGCACAAGTCAAAGGAAGGAACTGGACCGCTGACTGTGGTGGAAAAGCGCGACCGCGTAGGGTTCACCGTTGAGGCGGATACTATTACGCGATCCGCGAAACCTTTGGCGCGACCGCGATTGGAATTACGCTGATAGTGGTGATTGAGAATATGAAGCCTTGCAATCTTGGCTCAAATGAAGAACGCGGGCCGCTTATGAATTACGTAGTCGCAAAATTACCAGACGCGGACACGGTGGAAATTCCGTTGGGAGCGTGATAAGAGGTTCAGAGACTTTGCAAGTAAATTCTAATTGAGGAACGCGGTCCGCGAACAAAATACGCGGCTGCGAATGAAGATCACGCTGACACGATAGATTTTATGATGTCCGCGAAACCTAGTCTTGTCCAAGCCTTGATTTGCAGAAATGCGGTCCGCGCTCGTTATTGAGCGACCGCGAAAGTCCAAGCGCTGAGGCGCCTATTTTACAATGTCATCGGAACCTATGTAGGGGCATTTTTGTCCAAAATTTTTAGTTGTGTATAAATAGATCTTTCACATTTTTAGGTTAAGTTTTGTATGAGCTCGTGAACAGCCGTACTTTACCACTTTGAGTAATTTTAGAGTAGTTTTAGCTTATATCTTTATATTTGCTTCTTGTATTTGACTTTTATGGCTTATATTACATCTCCATCTTTGATTTCCACCATTATTATGAGTAGCTAGACCCATTAGCTAGGGTTGTGACCCAACCCTAGTGTGAGTATTTAATGAGTCTTTAATTTAGAGATTAATTGTTTATGGGTTAGTGATATTTAGCTTATTTCATGCTTTAATTGTAGAATTGGTGGTTGCAAACGCCGATTCGTCCCTTTTTGACTTAGGCTTTTTTTGAGAAAGAGGGCCCATGTCTAGGTAAAATAGGCTAACAAGGAACTAGGGTGAATTCAAGAGATTGATAGCCAGAATTAAAGGGCTAAACCTAGAGATAGTAATACCCGACTTGAGCCGATTTCACTTGCAATGTTTGAACACCCATTTGGGCTTGATAAATTCAAATTGGGCAAAGTCACTCAAACTACTGAGAGGTATAGTGAGTATTTATGTGTGAAGGTTATATCACGACCCCAATCATAACAAGATTGCCCTAGATTCTCGACCCCATTAGATACTCGCCTAGGCGGAAGTCACTTCCCTAGTGCTTTTTATTATTTGAAAAACTCCTACAAAAATATTGTACTTAGATTATTTTCAGCAATCAATAACATTAAAATTAGAATAGAAACAAATCCAATCATGGTTAGAAGTGCAATTAGAAACAATACGCGCAGCTAGATTAGGTAGAAATCCAACTCCCAACCAATTTTAACTCCCTGTGAATATCGAGCCCGAACTATTGGGTAAAAGTGCATCGACCACTACTCGCCATTATATAGTGGTGTAGGGTTGGAACTGATCAGGGCCCGTGTTTGACTTTTTTGTCAATTTTGGGATTTTGATTAAAGATTCGACCTTTATCAATTGGGTTTGTTTCCTTTGGTATTATTTGATGAATTTTAAGTTGATTTTGGCTAGTTTCGAGCCATTCAGATGGTCGTTACGCGCAAGATTGCCTTTTTTGGAGCATCGTTTGGCTTGCTGGATATTGGATTTGTCTTGTTCGAGGTAAGAAACCCTTCTAAACTTAGTGTTGAGGGTATGAAACCCCACAATACGTGTTATGTGATTGGTATTGAGGTGACGCACATGGTAGGTGATGGGCGTGTGGGCGTGCACCATGTGAATTGGGACTCTTTTGCTTCCATGGCATTGTATAGTGGCCCTAGTTTGTTGATATTTGTGTTTTCACCGTGCGATAAAGTAATTGAGTTGTCAATCATGCTAAATATCATGTTTAGGCTTCATGCTAATGTTTTTAGGAACCATAGTGGTCGTTTCTTGCTGTCATCTCACTGATTTCATTGATATTTCGTACTCAGTCATATTCATGCATGCATATCATATCTCAGTCTCAGTTGTTATTCAATGATACATCATATTCTTGTTGTCGGGCTAGTTTTATGACATTGTGAGCCCCTGAGTGAGACTGAAAAGATTGATGACTGAGTAAGGTCGGGGGCCTGGTTGTGAGGATATTGATATAATAGCACGTGAGTTGTCCTTGCAGCACGTGAGTTGTCCGTGCAGCATGTGAGTTGTCTGTGCGGACCCAGATATTGATACCATAGCACGTGAGTTGCGCGTGCGGATCCAGATATCGTGGATTATAGCTCTTGAGTTGTAGGAGACCCTCCAGAGTCTGAACACCCCCAGTGAGCGCAGTCGACTATAAATGTGTGTGGATCAGGATGCACGTCGCAATGATTATTGTCCAGCACTGAGTGTCTGAGTGTGCTGAGCATTGAGCAGTGAGATTGAGTGCTTTGGGAGTGTGAGTACATGATTCATCTTTGAGATACATGGCATTTGCATGCACACATGACATACATGCATAGAGATGCGTTTTCCCTCATGCTATATAGTATCACGTCATCCATGACTTATTATACATATTGATATGTGGGCTTAGAGAGGTAGTTTATACTTTTAATTTGGAAAGAAAATGAAACATCTTATTTATTGTTGAAAAGATTTTGGAAAAAATCACAGTTTTCAAACTTACCTGTATTTCGACATTTTTGGCAAAAGATTTGATTTCTCACTAAGATATTTGAAAAGCATGCTTATTTTTCTGGAATTGTGAACGAGTTGGGCATTTTACTTCTGAGATACCCCTTTTACTACTTGTATTATGTTGTTATGAACTGTTGTAGAATACCGGTATTGGACCCAACCTTGTGATAGCTCATCACTGCTTTCAACCTAAGGTTAGGTTTGTTACTTACTCAATACATGGGGTCGGTTGTACTGATACTACACTTCTGTACATTGCGTGCAGATGTTGGCTGCTGTTGTTGATGTGTTCGTTGGTTGCTGGATTTAATGATGTACCTGCGTCCCTGATGAAGCTGCCTCTTTTGTTTGGGTAGCCTTAGATTATGAAACTCTGTTTGTGTACTTTTCAAACAAACCATGTATTTATTTCATTTCAGTTTACCTAAACTCTATTCTTAGAAGCTCATGATTTGTACTACTAGTCCTTGGGATATGTATAGAATTCAGTAAATTACTTTCGTTTAATTATCTTGTTAACATTATTGAAATTGGATCATTATTAGTTGGCTTACCTAATGGGTTGGGTTAGGTGACATCACGACTAGTGGTTTTGGGGTCGTGACAAGTTGGTATCAAAGCTCTAGGTTCATAGGTTCTACAAGTCATGAGCAAGTGTCTGGTAGAGTCTTGCGGATCGATATGATGACAATCATACCAATCTTCGATAGGCTAAAGGACATTTAGGATATACTTCCCATCTTTCTTTCCTTATCGTGCAAGATTGATTCATCTTGAAGTGTAACTCTTTGAATTCCTTCCATGCTTTCGTATGCGCATGTGAGCGCTCGGTATCGGCTCTGCGCCGGCGACTTGGGATTCCATGGATGAGGTGCGAGATGTGATTTCAGTGTGCTGATGATGGGCCAGTATGGTGTACTTGAGGTCGGGTGGTGACTGTAGCTCGAGTACAGAGGTTTCGATTGTGTGAGCATGTACTTTTGGACTTATATGTCTGGTAGTGTCCCTATGAATGGACTTAATGGCTTGATGGGTGGATGGATGGCTATATGGTGAGTATGACGTGACTGCGAGATGTGTTCAGATTGTTCGAATATGAAGGGAAGAGTTTAATTGAGATGTAGCAAGGATTATTGGGTGTTTGATTTCTGCCTTGATTTGGTATATGGCCTCGAGTTATGGGTATGTTGAAGGACCTCCCATGTTGTAAAGTTGTGGAGTGAAGTAGATTTTCATGTCTTGTTGTGAGTTCGGAATCAGGAAGCTTAAGTAATTGCAAAGTAGTTGTAACTGTGGAAGGGTATAGAAAGATGTCAGCTTGAGGCTAAGCAAGTGGCTTATCTCCTGCGGGGTGTCCTAAGGTTGTGTGATCCCTATGTTATTTTGTAGCGAGTTCACTTTTGCCAGTGAATTATATGTGTTGCAATTTGAGTTCAGGTCGCTTATGAGAGTTGGCTTGAATGTTACAAGGATGAATGCGAGATTTGCAGATGATTTGAGATATTAGATGGTTTGTGATATATGAGCTTATGAAGGATTTAGTTGGATTTAACTGCGGTATTGTGGCAGTAATAGAGTATGGGCATTGTGAGTTATTGTGTGTTTTGATCTCTGGATTTGAGCCAAGTGGGGGAGTCAGCTATTGATAAATTGATTATACGATTATGTGTTGTATTGGTTTCATTTTGAGGTATACTGGTGAATCCGTTATGACTTGCAGAGGTGGAGTTTGAGAATGACTCGAGTAATGGAAATTTCTCGATAGGGGTTGTATTATACTCTATGGGTATATGGTATGTGAACACGTGATTTTTCACCCACCATACACTCCTACAGAATTCAAAAAAATAAATTAATTTATAAATATGGTAGAATTTTTTAGTGATTTTTGTGAATTGTTTTGCAATTGCATAATCATAGTTCAATTTGTTTTAAAATTATTAAAGTTGCATAATTAGGTGCATCATTATCATCAAGGAATTAAAAATTTATTATTCTCAATTAATTGAAATAAATAACAACAAAAGTGATGACTATTTGACATAATATAGATTTAGCGATTAATCTTTTAATTTAATCATTTTTGTGGAGCTTATTCTCTAAATGATTAGGAGTATCAAATTAAATATTTTACTCTTAATTAATTGATTAATCAGTGTATAAATTGGACAAAAAATTAAGTTAGAATTAATTATTACATTTTTTATTTTAAACCTAATTGAAATTAATTAATTGATTAATCAGTGTATAAATTGGACAAAAAATTAAGTTAGAATTAATTATTACATTTTTTATTTTAAACCTAATTGAAATTAATTAATTGATTATGAGAACAATGAAACAAGACCTGGGCTTAGTTTACCCAGGCCCAAATTAATAACCTATAACCCACCTAAATGTCCAGCCCAATTGACCCCAAACCCGGCCGACCCCTTCCTATTACACCAAACGACCCCGTTTTATTAAATGAACTCATCCCAGCCATTGATCTATTTTGATCAAACGGCTGGGAACCCCACAACCCCCTACTATTTAACTGTCTCACACACCCCTACCCTCAGTTCCTAAGTCTAACACCCCCAGGTCGTCTCTCTCCCCTCTCTCTAAACCCTCACCGGATTTCGCCGCTCCCCCACCTTGCTCTGCCGGCCGAAAATTGCCTCCGGCGGCGGAGCTCAACCAAACACCACCAAATTATCACCAGACGGTCCCCTCCTCCTCCTCAATTACCTCCTGCCTTCAATTTCACCAAAAACCCGCCCAAAATTCTCCAATTTCAGATATAAAATCACTGAAACCCTAGAAACCCTACTCCGACCGACTTAGAGATAACTAATGACTCAAACCTACATGAGTCAATAGCTCTTGATGAGAGCTATTGATTCATGTGGGTATGGACCATTTCCAAATCCCTCCGGAATTCGGCCTAGGTCCGGCGACTTCAAATTTTCCGGCCAAATCCTTTCTAACATACTGGTACTCTTGTTCTTTCTTCTTTTCTTTCTTTATCATTTTGAGAACTGATTAGGGACCTACTACTTTAGTTTTCTGAAACTAGGTTTTTTAGTTATGATTTGGTGTGAATTGATAAGTTGAACACTATTTTGAAACCCATGAGATTTGATTAACGTTAGTCTATAGTTTTAGGTTTTTCCCCCTTTTTCGACTCATCTTGGTCGACTATGCCCCCTAGATTAAATTTTCTCTAGCCGATTGAATCTGAACTTGTTGGTATATGTTTGTTTTCTTTGTGAAACTCTTGAAGGATTCCATGAACTCGCCTTGCTTGATCACATGTTGTTTGATTCCTGCTTTTGATTTTCTCTTTTATGATTGACTGCCTCTATTTAATTATCAAAGTAAAACACTGATTCAAGTGTTACCATAAGGTTTGTTACCTGATGATTGCATGTCTAATTGCATAAGTAGATAAATTAACTACTAATTAATTAGAGTTTCACCATTGTCTTTGCTTGGTTAAAAGTAAACTCTGATTTTTGTTTACCTAAGCTAATTGATCAAGTAAAATTATGGGTTAGTTAATTAGGATCCTGATTTTTGGGTACTTAAAGGAAAGCTAATGCCATTTAGACTTAAGTTGGAAATTGAAATAAACCATAGTGTAGGATAATTAACTAAGCCTAATAACAGAACTAATTTTCATTAATCAACTAACCCTTAACTAACTAACATAATCCTAGTTGAGGATAACTATTAGTTTAATTAACTAAAGAAGCTACTTAGGATCAACTAACTAAAGTTAATGGTCAACCCCAATCAAACCTAACCCTAGTTACCTAAGGGTAATTCTAGGGACTCTAAGGGGTATATTAGGAATCTTAGTTGAAGGAATCTTGGGTGTAACAACCCAAGAACCTTCTAGAATTAGAAAATTAGATTTTTAGGGGTTATTAGGGTCATTGTAAGGGCTGGAAATTTCTGGAATAAGGGGAGTTGTCCCACAGGATAAGGGTGATAACTGCCTTTGTACTATTTTTAGCACATTTGGATATGAAATATGCCAAGCATATCCTATCCCAGATCCCCTATATATAGACCCATATTTTACCATTGAGAGGACCTTCTTTTTACACTCTATTAGCTGCTGGGAAAAAAATTGAACACACATAGGATAACGATTGCTCAAAAACGAATTTCCAAAAGATATTATTAGAAAATCAAAAATCTGAAGAAAATCTCATCAGAATACTGTTTGGTTATCAGTTTTTTCTTTGGCCTTCTCGGGTATTCTGGATTTTTCGAAGAATTCTAAGTACCCTCACTTGAATTTATGGGTTATTTGATTTCCTAGTGGTCCTGCCTTGGTTCTGGTTTTGTTGTTGGTCTGTTGTTCCTGTATTGTTGGTTCTTCCTTTTTCCTGTTGATTTCAACTTCTCCCTGGACCTTTATTTGGTCCAGATCTTTTTTTTGTTACTTTACTCTTTTAAAAGGTATGTAACAAATTCACTCTTAATGAAATTTTGAGATTTGAATCTTTGTCTTCTATTTGCTATGTTAATCTGTTGCTTTCTATTTGCTGTGTTAATCCGTTTTGCTGGTATGTGATTAGTAGAATTTGGTTTCTGTATTTGTGTTTAGACTATGAATTTTGTGTTGTTCGTATCCATAAGAATGAGTTAGATGTTTTCTTTGTGTCTGCCTCAGTTTTACTGAGATAATTTACACCAGGGTAGATAAATTTGACCTTCTAATGGTCAAGTTCACCCCATAGTAGTGCACCAACATTAGTTTACTTGCTGAAAACTACCTCTTAAGGGTGCACATTGTATGGTTGATAAGGCATTAGGGCAGGGAATCTGAACCCTAAATGGTCAGATTTACTCCTCAAAGTGCCTAGAATACTTGTTTGCTTGGGTGTTATTTGGTTTTAAAATCAGTGATGGAAATGCAGGTTTCAAAGTTCTGAAGTGCCGCTAGCTCGCACAGGAGCAGCAGCAAACTTTCGTTATTCTGTTATTATTTCTTTTCTTTTATAATTTTTTAGGAAAATGTATAGTAAAAGATAGAAATGTAATAGAATAGAGTTTTTGTATGGGTTGTAAATATGGACTGGACTTGCCCAAATTAATATTCAGATTTATTTCTCTTTTCCTTATTAATATGAAATTTTTCGAAAACTGGGCCAACCTGCTAAACAAGCCCAATACAGTTTTCTTTCCCTCAAAATCATTGTAATCTACTTCAAAGCAACTTAATTCACATCTGCTGGGATTTCGAAATGTAGAAGTATAGGTTTACTACTTGAAAATGCATCCATCAAACTTGGAAAAAATACTCGTTAGCACTTGATCATTAAGACTCAATTAAATTTAAAAGCGTTCTTTTTTCTGGACCTTTTTCCTACAATTTTTGTGTTCAAATTAGCTTATTCGAATGCCCCCCGTAAATACCCTATTGAAATTCTGAAAATGACTATTTTAGCTCAAAGGAATTTCGAAGTGTGCACAAAAATGTGAATTTGCTGTTAAAAAAATGTTCTTAAGATTCCAGAATTTATAACAATATGTAGGACTCAATATGCATGAATTGTGAACCAAATAGCATGGATTTAGGCCATTTGAAATTGATAAAATTATTCAATCGATGTCCTGTTATAGCTGAATGTGTCTGTTTGGGTTTTTGGAATATGTCATTTTTGAATTAGTAATTTTATATCCTTCCTTGTTAAGCATGCCTTAAATTACTTTACAAAGCTTTAATCTCTTTGCGAAATTAGCCAAAACTAGGATGGCTTAAAGTGATCAATTTGGGCTAAATTCGGCCATAGCCCAATCTCATGACTTGATTTAGGATTTCTACTTTAGATATAGTGAATCTCAAACGCCTTCCATAAATTAGATAGTGAATGCCTCGAATTTAGAAAATAAATCAATCATCAAAGTATACGTTTACGTAACTTTGAATGAAAATAAATCAAATGAACTTTTTTCCTCTCAAATTGTGTATTCATTTACGTAACACAAATAAAGACTAAAATGAACACTCGTAGAGACACTTTTAGGAACGGATTTCTAAAAATTATCGAAATTACGTACACGCTCGCGTGACGTGATTTCGGTTTCTTTTTTACAACAAAACAAGAAAATGCGCTAGCGCAACTTTATTTATCTCCTTAAATAAATTCAGTGGCAAGAATTATGTACACGTCCGTGTGACATGAATTTTGACACATCACAAAATAACTCTTTAAATGCAAGTGAATAATAAAAGCGGTTAAAAGATAAAAATGCAAAAGCAGTAATTAAACAATTTAGGCCAAGTTTAAGCATTAAGTGGCCGTGCTAGAACCACGGAACTCGGGAGTGCCTAACACCTTCTCCCGGATTAACAGAATTCCTTACCCGGATTTCTGGTTCGCAAACAATTTAACAGAGTTAAAATTCCTTGATTTTGGGATTTCTAAATAAACAAATGGTGTCCCGGAACACCGTAAAAATTCGGGTGGCGACTCTGAATAAAATAAATCCCAAAAATTGAATAATATCACTTAAAGTGGAAAAACTCCCTTATTACCCTTACAGGTGAAAAAGGAGGTGTGACAGCTCTGGCGACTCTGCTTGGGATGCGAACCCAGAATCTCTGGTTCAGGGTTCAAGAATTAGAGCTTTTTATATGATTTTACTTGGCTTTCTCAAAATGTGATATTACTGTGTTTTGTGCGCTCAAATGTGCTAAATGTTATTTATTTACCGCTTCGATATTTATTTGAACTATATTTAAATTGTCTTCTTACGCCTCCATTCTGAGTCTTCTAAAATTGGTGCACACGTTTGCGTGGCCCGCTTTTCTGTTAGAGGTCATACCAAGTAAGAAATACGGGGATGGACTAGCCACTAGGCCGGATAGCCTTTCGTGCTACCGGTACGTCACTCCCACCCCGACTCGAGTTGTCCGCTCGGGTATCCAAGGTCTAGAACAAAAAACCCAGGTTTAACACAGGGGTTGGGTCCGTCTAGGACAGGTGTACCCGAAACAAAAAGACCATCGTGATACATCCTACTTTCTATATGTGCATTATTTGTCTCGATTTGTTTGTTGACCGGCTAAAGAAATAAAGAAAAATAATAGAAAAACCAAGAGTGAGGGAGGATAGAAATTTACCAGTTTTGAAAAAACCTGATATTTGAAAATATCTCGGAACACTGTCAAAATTTTCCAAAAAAAGAGGGGAGAAAAAGAATTTCAAATTAGTTGTAAATGAGCCAAAATGAGAAGAAAATTTCAAATAAGTCAAAATTATTTTTTCTTTAGTTATGTCAAAACTGACTAAACTACGTGGGTCTGATTCTCGTCGGATATGAGATACGCAGGCAAACCTCATCGGTGTTGACCCCACTTTTCAAAAACAAACAAAAAATGTCCGTCAGTCAAAATAAAACCGACCAAGCTTCAGAATATTTTACATTGTCGAAGGGCTATTTTCGTTTCGTTAAAGAACGAATTTGTCTGTCACTTTTTCCGAAAAGTACCTTGTTTTGGCCTCAAAACTTTACTCAAAGTAAGAAGCGGCCAATTTTGCAAAAAATGACCAATTTGGGAGAGTTGTCTTTTAAAATTAAAACTGGGTCTTTTTCAGAGGTAATCTTAACCCTGTTTGCTCACAGGTGCAAAATGAATACTATCCAAACTCCACAGTTGAACACTGTAGAAGGAGATCCCCTACAACTCCAAATGTGGTGGCACGACTTAGACAAAGAGGGCAAAGAATGGGTAGGCGAACAGTTGGGAGCTCTTGTTGATATTATGAAAGTCAAACCCAGAAATGACTTGATCAAAGCCTTGGTAACCTTTTGGGACCCGGTCCACAATGTGTTCCGTTTTTCAGATTTTGAGCTCACTCCGACCTTAGAAGAGGTCACCGGATATGCGGGTTTTGGTCGGGACTTAAGGAATCAACAAATCATCTTTCCAAGACCTATGTCGGTACGCTGGTTCTTTGAGGTCCTTTTCGTTAGTAGGCAACTCAGGAAAGACCGAGTAGTCAATGGGTGTTGTTCATTCTATTTCCTATATTCCAGATACGGCTTCTCAGACGGATTTGAAATACATGAAAAAGGCTTGACTAACAAACAAGACAAAGATACTTGGAGGATCCATCGACGATTTGCCTTCATCGTAGCATTTCTGGGTGTTATGGTCTTTCCCAATTCAAAAGGGACTATTGTTGTTCGGGTGGCCAACATTGCCCAGGTTTTGACCAAAAAGAAAGATCATACTCTGGCTCCACTCATATTGTCTGACATTTTCCGGGCTTTGCTAAATGCAAGTCGGGAAAAATATTTTTTGAAGGTTGCAATATCATTCTCCAGATGTGGCTAATTGAACATCTTCGTTACCATCCAAAATTCATGAGCTATGCTCCTGAGGAAGCCAACTTCATCGAGAGATATGAAGAAAGAGTAAAGGATTACCCTTCCCCGGAAGGAGTCGAGGCATGGGTTGATCATCTAAGGTCTTTACGAGCAAACCAAATAGAATGGACTTTGGGATGGCTGCCTCTCAGGGAAGTCATACTTATGTCCGCTGCCAGGAATCATCTACTGTTTATGGGTCTCAAAAGTGTCCAACCATATGCACCCCAAAGGGTTATGAGACAATTGGGCCGTTATCAAATGATACCCGAAGAGGAATATTTGAGCATCCAAGTCATTGAGCTACACCCCGAGGCCCCCTTACCTGAGGCCTCAATTCAACAAAGCAGGAATGGGTGTCGATACTTGAAAGAAGATACTCAGGTGCCTGATCTTGCTAGAGGGGAAGTGGATCCGGGATATACGACATGGTTTGAGAAAAGAAGTTGCATTGTTGAAGAACCAGAACCCGAGCCGAAAAGGCCTTCCAAAAGGCCTCATATTCAAGCTTTTGATGACAAAATTCAAGAAAGGCTAGCTTGGGGCGAAAAGGAAAGAGAATATCAAGCCACTATCCATGCTTTGAAGGAGAAATTAAGAAATATGGAGTTTGATAATCAGTTGCAAGCACAGGTAGTCGAGGGTGAAAAGCGACAATTGACCCGAGATAATGAGGCATTTCGTGCCCAAGTCCGGAGTCTGAAATAGCCGTCGAGACGCCTGTAAAGAGTGAAAGAGATGAAAAAATCATTAACAATTTGAGGATGAAGGTTCATGAATATACCTTCGATTTGAACAAAGCGGAAAGAGACATGTTAGAGTCCCAAAACAAGTTAGCAAAAGGAACGGAAGAACAGGCTCGTCAATTAAGGCAGAAATATGGCAAAGAAATTGCAATCTTGAAAGAAAAACTATTTTCCATGGGAAACGAAATGGTCCAACAAACCAAAGATTTCAGAATGGAAAGGGAGCACTGTCATGCAAATATTGGCCAATTGGAAGGAACAATGCAAGAATTACAAGATCAGAACAATGCAAATGCCCAGGTATTGGAGGCCCGAGCACATCAAATAGGGCGCTTACTTCAGGGGAAGGGGATCATACAGAACATAATCAAAGAAATAGTCGACTATGTGGTGCAGAAATGCCACGAGTGCGAGAGTATGACCACTTTCATGTTCTTTGCCACTATGATGACTTTCGTCCACCAAGTGATAGACGACTTGGATCAACTTCAAGGGGATATTGCACGTAGACCTGCACAGAGACCCGCCAATGCACCACAGGCCCCGAGAAGACAACCAGAGGCCCTCATTTATTATTGATGTTTAGTTTTTCGAGTCTGTACTTTTATTGCTTTCAAAAAGTGTTAAGTTGTTTTGTTTTATGTCTACAGTCTGTACTTTTCTTTAATGTTTATTAATGTTTCAAAAAAAAACACTTGTAATGAAAGAACTATATTTAATAGTGAAATGAAAATTGCCCTTTGTTTATATTTATCTATTCCTTGAACTACGTAATGATCTGTTCACATGCGGCGTCATGATGCGTAGACAATCCACATAGGATTCGATCATAGCCCTAAAATAAGAGAATAAAAGAAAGAAAAGAGAGAGAATATTAAAGCCCGGATGAAACACAGAATTGTTGCAAACATTTTAGAAAAACGTTTAACTTCTTAGGAGCATCGCATCCTAACGTGTGATTCCCTATGTGTTAATATCTCCCACTAACCAACTTGTTGTCTACTCTAAAAGGTTACTACTTCTAAGGTGGTTGGTTTGCGGTTCTATTCTGGCGACACATCCTTATTTTACCATATCTAAAGGAAGTATCGCAATGACATCAGAAAGCCATTTGTCTATTGTTGTCCCAGAGGATGGCCCCCCTTCGGTTATCCTACAAGAAGAATCGGCAATCGCCGAAGAAAATAGAAGACTGAGATGCCGCATGCTAGAAATGTAGGATTCTTGGTCCAATGGCAGAGAGCCGCCTAATTCTATCCCCGATTTCCCTGAGTTGATCCCCAGTACCGGAGGAACCACCAATGTGCCAATTGCAGTGCCAAACCAATTTGGGTTCCCAACCATGACATCAAATTACATCGGAATGCCTTCTGAGGTCTGCCTCCAAGCACCATCTTCTGGATTACCCTCTGTGGTATTCACCGCGCCGTCAGCTACCAGTATGGCGCAACCAACACTGGCGCGACAGAGCTTTGAGCCAGCAAATTTCACTTTCCAAGCTCCTCAGTTTCAACTGGATACCGCCCGAATCACTCCAAACTCTTATCTGCAGTACCCACAATTTGAGTCTCCTGTGGAGCCGGAGAAAATCATGAAAACTATTGAACAAAATGAGATGACTCGAAAGATGAAGAGTATCGAGCAAAGTTTGAAAAATATCCAGGGCCTAAGCGGCCAAAAGAGCGTGTCCTATGCTGATTTATGCATGTTTCCTCACGTGCATCTGCCCGTGGGCTTTAAACACCAAAGTTCGAAAAATATGACGGGCATGGAGACCCGATCGCTCACTTAAAGAGATATTGCAACCAACTGAGAGGAGCAGGAGGAAAAGAAGAGCTACTGATGGATTACTTTGGAGAAAGCCTTACGGGTATCGCCTCAGAGTGGTATATTGATCAGGATATCTCCCGTTGGCATATATGGGATGATTTAGCTCGAGACTTCGTAAGGCAATTTCAGTACAATGTGGATATAGACCCAGACAGAAACTCTCTGTCTAGTCTCAAGAAGAAAGCTTCCGAAAGCTTCTGGGAGTATGCAATTAAATGGCGGGAACATGCATCCCGAGTAAAACCTCCCATGGATGAAACAGATATTGTTAGTATCTTCCTGCAGGCCCCAAGAGGCCGATTATTTCCAAAACAAGATGTACACCATGGGCAAGCCGTTCGCGGAAGCCATTAAAATTGGCGAGATGGTAGAAAATGGCTTGAAGACGGGTCGTATCTTAAGTCAGTCTGCACTGAGAGCCACCTCCCAAGCCATTCAGAGCAGCTCGGGAGGTTTAGCAAGCAGAAAGAATAAAGAGGAGGGAGCCATGATGGCTTCAGGCCCTAGGAATTCTCGACGACCTCGGGAATATCCAGGCCCATTTCCCAGAGCTTCACAACACTATTATCCTCATCAGGAAGCAACCTATGCTATGTACCCCCTCCCCTATGCAGTAATGAACGCTCAGTCGCATCCTCGGCCACAATAATATAATCAGAACAGAACTCCACCTCCTAGAAATAACCATCCTCACCAAGCCCTATATAATCCACGCCCTACCTAGAACAACTATACATACAATGCCTATCCTCGTGAACCACCAAGGATACCTAACTTCACTCATATCGGTGAGTCATACTCAAGTCTTTTGCCAAAGCTGATTCACATGGGACTTCTGCAGCTTGTACCTCCAACTAAGAAAAATCCAGAATCGGCGCCATACAGACGAGGAAGCAGTTGTGCCTATAACTCTGGAGCAGAGGGGCATGATACTGAAGACTGCTGGACTCTCAAGAGAGCAGTAGAAAATTTGATTGAACATAAGAAAGTGGTGCTAAGGGACGAGGAGGTCCCCAATGTAACAAACAATCCATTGCCATCCCACAACAACGGGCCCCTCATTGGAATGATACAAAAAATTTGACCCGACGCTGAAATCCATCATTTCCACTATGGACACAGAAAAGAAATCTAAAATGATGGCAAAACTAGGCAAGGAAGAGAAGAAAACAAAGCCTACCGGCCAGGATAAAGAAAAGGAACAAAGAAGTGGAGCAAGAGGTGGCACCAGCTAAAGAAGCTGTCCTTTATATTCCAAGAGCTCCTCCAAACATACAGCTCGCCTTGAGCTCTCCTAGAAGATTAGAGCTGAAATCAAAGCCGCAAAGAATGTATGTGCCAAAAGGGACGTATGTTGTGAAAAGTTCGGTCGTCTCACCAAAGCTGAATGAACCTCTGATCATCAGCCGCGGGCCACAAATCCCAATCAGAAATACAATTATTGTCCCCTGGAATTATGATCAAACACTGGTAACATATAGAGGAAAAGAGGTCAGAGGGTAAGTCAACGAAGCAAAACCCGCTGGGAAGTATCATAACCCAATGGAGTTTAACAAAGCTAAGCATAAACGCTTTCCTCTCAAAAAACCTATCACTGCTGAAGAAGCTGAGGAGTTCTTCAAGAAAATGAAAATGTCTGAATACGCTACAATTGAAGAACTCAGGAAAACCCCTGATCAGGTTTCGCTTTTGTCTCTATTGATAGGCTCAAACAAGCATCAAAAGGTACTCCGGAAAATGCTGAATGAAGCGTATGTACCAGTTGAGACCTCGGTCGAGCAGTTAGAGAGAATGGTTGAGCGCTTCTTCAAAGTGAACAAAATTTCGTTCAGCCGAAATGACCTACCTCCCGAGGGAGCTGCTCACAACAAATCCTTGCACTTGACAGTCAAAAGTGAAGGATACTACGTAAAGAGGGTCATGCTCGATGGGGGATCCGGGTTACATATTTGCCCCCTGTTAATGTTACAAAGAATGGAAATCGGCATTGAGAGGATCAGACCAAATAACGTTTGTGTCCGCTCCTTTGATGGTATCAAAAGGGACACCATATGGGAAATTGACATAGTCATGATGATTGGCCCAGTGGATTTCACGGTAACCTTCCAAATCCTGAACATGGACACTTCTTATAACTTCCTGCTAGGAAGACCTTGGATTCACGCTGCTGGGGCAGTGCCATCTACTCTCCACCAGATGATCAAGTTTGAACATGAAAATCAAGAGATAGTGGTCCATGGGGAGGACGAAAAATCAATATACATGGACTTCTACGTCCCCTGCCTCGAGGCCAGAGAAGGAAGCGAACATATTGTGTACCAAGCCTTTGAGATTGTGCTTGTTGATCAGTACGAGGAAGATGCTCCGTGCCCACAATCTTGTTTATCTAATGCATCAATCATGGTCTCTACCGACATGATCATACACGGGTTCAAACCCGGAAAGGGGCTCGGGGTATCCTTACAGGGCATTACTGAACCAATATCCCTGCCACAAAAACATTCTTTGGCATAGGTTTCCAGGCCACGGAGGATGATGTGAAATGGGCTAACGCACGTAAAAACAATGTATGGGACCTGCCTCAGCCGGTCCCACACATCACTAAGTCCGTCATCAAACCACAGTACATAGAAGAAGAAGAGGAGGCCTTCACGACCAAAGAAATTGAAGAAATTTGCGGGGCCATGAGACAAATGTTATATGAGACTCACATGGTTCAGCCGGGAGAGGGCTCAAGCACCACTGAGGTGCAATACATGGGGCCGAATGCCAAACTACATAACAGGAAAGCTACTCACTTCCCAATCAGACGGGAATCTTGGTAGTTCATGTTTTTCTATCCTTTCTACACTTCGAGTTATTTCAGGGTGTAACTCGAGTGTTTTTTAATTTTATTGTCTTTAAATTCCGATGTAAAACTCCTGTTATCTTCAAATTCAATGAAATGAAATCAAAATTTCATCGTCTACTATTCTTTATGATTTTGTTATTTTTCTTATTTTCAGTCCTAATAATGCGGCCTTAAATAACATGACATGTTTGCGGACTTCATGCTCTGATCTTAATACGTTGTCTAATCATGAAATAATGAATCAAGAACCAGAATATGGTGAAGATGAGGCTTTTAGGGAAATAAACAGAGAATTGGAACAATTTGAGAATAAGCCTAAGCCAAACTTAAACGAAACTGAGCCGGTAAATTTGGGAAATCCAGAAGAGGTCCGGGAAACCATGATAAGTATTCACACGGATGATAAAACTAGGGACACATTGATTCAACTTCTGTTCGAATTCAAAGATGTGTTCGCTTGGTCCTATGATGATATGCCCATACTAAGTGTTGATTTAGTGGTACACAAGCTGCCAACTCATCTAGATTACCCACCCGTCCAACAAAATCAAAGAAAATTCAAACCAGATATCAGTGACAAAATTAAAGAAGGAGTCACCAAACAATTAAAAGTCGGTGTAATCCGAGTAGTCAGATACACCACATGGCTAGCCAACGTAGTCCCAGTACCAAAAAAGGAGGGGAAGCTCCAAGTATGTGTTGATTACATGGATTTGAACAAAGAAAGTCCCAAAGACAACTTCCCGCTACCAAACATCCATATCCTGGTCGACAATTGTGCCAAACATGAGGTACAGTCGTTTGTGGATTGTTATGTCGGGTATCACCAAGTCCTAATGGATGAGGAAGATGCAGAAAAAACAGCCTTCACTACACCATGGGGGACCTATTATTACAGGGTCATGCCATTCGGTTTGAAAAATGCCGGGGCAACCTATATGAGAGCCATGACTGCCATTTTTCATGACATGATGCACCAAGAAATTGAGGTGTACGTTGAGGATGTCATTATTAAATCCAGAACACAGGAGGACCATGTTCGAGACTTGAGAAAATTCTTTGAGCGGCTACGCAAGTATGACTTGAAGTTGAACCCTGCAAAATGTGCATTTGGTGTTCCTTCCGGGAAACTCTTGGGGGTTTATAGTCAGCCGCAGGGGCATTGAGTTAGATCCGACGAAGATAAAGTCCATCCGAGATATACCACCTCCAAAGACTAAGAAAGAGGTCATGATCTTATTAGGAAGATTGAACTACATCAGCTGGTTTATTGCACAACTTACAACCACCTATGAGCCTATATTCAAGCTCTTAAAGAAAGATGCAGCGATTAAATGGACAGATGAATGCAGGCTTATATTTGTCAAATTCGCCAGTGTTGGTACCGCCTGAACCAGGAAGACCTTTATTCATGTATCTAACGGTCTTGGAAAATTCTTTTGGCTGTGTCCTCGGGCAACATGATGTTACCGGGAAAAAAGAGCAAGCCATCTACTATCTGAGCAAGAAATTCACTGGTTATGAAGCCAAATACACTATGCTGGAGAGAACTTGTTGTGCCCTAACTTGGGTTGCTCAAAAGCTCAGACATTATTTTCTGGCTTATACCACATATCTCATAACCAGGTTGGATCCTCTAAAATACATATTTCAAAAACCAATGCCCACGGTAAGGCTAGCAAAATGGCAAATCCTGATCACGGAGTTCGACATTGTCTATGTCACCCGCACAACCATGAAAGCTCAAGCCTTAGTCGATCATTTGGCTGAGAACCCGGTTGATGATGAATACCAACCTTTAAGCACTTATTTCCCGGATGAGGAAGTCAATTCAGTCGAAGTAATCTCAGAAGACACTAACACTTGGAAAATGTTCTTCGACGAAGAAGTCAATGCAAAATGTGTTGGGATTGAGGCAATCTTGATTTCTCCCACATGACAACACTATCCAGCCACGGCCCGTCTCCGGTTCTTCTGTACAAACAATACTGCTGAATATGAAGCTTGTATAATGGGCATGAACATGACCATTGACATGGATGTGGAAGAGTTATTGATCATGGGAGATTCTGATTTGATCATCAAGCAAGCTCAGTGAGAGTGGGAAACTCGAGATGTTAAGCTCCTTCTATACAGACAACATGTGGAAGATCTTAGCAAACGATTCAAAGCCGTCAAGTTCAGATATATTCCTCAATGTCACAACGAGTTAGCCGATGCACTGGCCACCCTAGCTGCAATGTTTCCATATCCAGGCAATGTCCACATTGACCCGTTGGAAATTCAAATCAAATAAAGACATGGTTATTGTAACATGGTCGAAATAGAGCTCGACGTCCAACCATGGTATCATGATATCAAAAGATACTTGAAAAAAGAAGAACACACGGAGCAGGCCAATGGGGATCAAAAGGGAACCATCAGAAGGCTCGCCAGCAGTTTCTTCTTAAGCGGAGAAGTGTCGTACAAAAGGACTCCAGATCTGAATATGTTAAGGTGCGTGGATACCGAAGAAGCTGAAAAGATTATGAACGAAGTACATTCAGGAGTATGCGGCCCCATATGAACGGGTACGTCCTCGCAAAGAAAATTCTGTGAGCAGGATATTACTGGATAACCATGGAAAAGGATTGTTTCAGTTTTGTCCGAAAATGCCATCAGTGTCAAATACATGGTGACCTGATTCATGCACCACCCTCAAAATTACATCCCATGTCAAAACCTTGGCCCTTCGTTGCCTGGGGAATGGATGTCATTTGGCCAATCGATCCAAAAGCTTCAAACGGGCACAGTTTATTTTGGTTGCCATCGACTATTTCACAAAATGGGTCGAAGCAGTCACTTTCAAAGCCGTCACTAAGAAATCAGTGGTGGACTTCGTGCATTCAAACATTATCTGACGTTTCGGTATCCCAAAAACTATCATTACCGATAACGCTGCAAATCTAAACAGCCACTTGATGAGGGAGGTATGTGAACAATTTCAAATCACACACCGTAATTCCACCCTTTACCGGCCCAAAGCCAATGGTGCCGTCGAAGCAGCAAATAAGAACATCAAGAAAATCCTTGGAAAAATGATCCAAAGTTCTAGAAAGTGGCACGAGAAGTTGCATTTTACATTATTGGGATATCGCACGACCGTGCGCACATCAGTTGGGGCTACGCCTTATCTATTGGTTTATGGAACTGAAGTCGTGATCCCCGCGAAAGTCTAAATTCCATCCCTTCGGATCATTGTCGAGGCTAAAATTGAGGATGATGAATGGGTCAAAACCCGGTTGGAACAATTAACTCTGATTGATGAGAAAAGAATGGCCGCAGTTTGCCACGGGTAGTTGTACCAATAAGGAATGGCCCGCGCCTATAACAAGAAAGTACGGCCCAGGAACTTCGAAGTGGGGCAACTCGTCCTAAGACGTATCCTCCCGCACCATGAACAGGCGAAAGGAAAGTTCGCCCCGAATTGGAAAGGTCCATACATCATAAGGAAATTGCTACCAAAAGGAGCATTATACTTGGGGGACATCGAAGGAAATGACTCCGAAACGGCTGTCAATGCAGATGCAACCAAAAGGTATTATGTTTGACCGTTTCGTGATGTTAACGCTCCCGATCGAAATGACGAAGGCTTTTATTCACGCTACCCCAAACACTATCAGTTCTGTAAACCCTTTGAGCTAGTTACTCTTCCTTGATTACCCTCTTTGGAACTTGAAGTGTTGAATTAAAAAAAAAAAGAGAAAAAATAAAAATGATGATGAAAAACAAAAGAAAAATAAAAACAAAAATAAAAAAAATAAAAAAAAAATGTTTCCCTGAACTACGTTTGACTTGATTCCGAAAGGATAGGAAGGCAACCTCTCCCTGGGGTTCAGTCATACCAAAATAAAAATCCACATTCCCCCAAGAGTTTAAGTTGGGGCAAGTGTTAAAATTCGGCAATGATTCGCCTGAAAAGTTCCAAAGTTGTAATTCAGTACAAATCCCTTTTACCCCAAATCCTGTTTAAGTCCTTCCGATCTATCGGCGAAGAAGGGCCAGAATTGGAGGATACAGCTATTTGGATATGATATAAGCAATGAGAGAAATTAAAATGAGAGAGTCTTATCGGTGAAAACCCACATGGGCACCATAAGGCGACAATGAGTAGAGAAACTAAAAATGAGAGAGTCTTGTTAGTGAAAACTCGCAAAGAGCACTACAAGGCGATGACGAGAAGAGAAAGGAGAGAGGTTAGTCGGTGAAAACCCGAAAAGGGCACTACTAATCGAAAAGAGGATGATTAGTCACTGATATCGACATGGTTTGGGGCAAGGTTTCTCAACCTCGAGGTAAAAGTCGTGACGAATTTCTGAGAGTCAGATGGTTTATATAGATCAGGCATCCATTCCAAGACGCATGTTATGTTCATTGAAGGCCGCGTACACTCCAGATAAGTCCTTCTTCTCTTTTCCCCCGAAAGGGATATTTTCTTGTCAAAATTCATTGTCTCTGTTTCTTTGTTATTTTTTATTTCAATCCCTTTCAGTCTGAGCAAGGAAAAGAAAGGATGGCAAAAGTGATTTACAGGGTTCTCGTTTGACGCGAGCCAACATGCAAAGGGCACCGAGCCTTATCAGGGGGCATCGAGTTGATACCGACTGGCCGCAACGGCCGATGCTTTAAACACAAAACTCTTCAAAGAAGAAAATCAAATTGAAATGCCTATAAAGGCAATTGAAGTGAAAGGTTAAGTCCCAAGTGGCTAACCCTATCGACCAAGTTCGAAAAGCTGAAGCGCTTCAAATGCTTTAAAGTTGAAGATGGAGGAAAAATCAGAAATGAAAGGCCGACAAAGGCAAAATAAAGTTGGAAAAGGTTAAGTCCCACGTGACTAACCGTTGCAGCAGAATTTTAGGGGCCAAAATTTCCCCCGATACTTTGGAAATCCAGAAGAAAAAGCAAGTGAAAGGCCTACAAAGGCAAAATAAAGTTAAATGTTGGGTCCCATGTGACCGATCTCCCTGGTAGAATTTGGAAAGTCAGGGTCCCCAGGTTTAGAAATGAAACCCAATCCCCAGCAAGCAAGCAAGTGGTCGCGATCAAACTGTTGAAAATCAAGGCCGTAAAACCAACCACCATTTCAAACTAACAAATCGTTCTTTGTCTGAAGGAAACATATGTAACTCAAAAATAACCTCGCAAAATGCAGGTGTAACCAAAAGAAAAGGCACAAGAGCTAGAAGCGGCTCTGCAGCAACAACTCCAAAGGGAAGTTTGCTCCAAAATTCTTTCCCGCATTCACTCAAAATAAAAAGAAAAGAAGAAAACAATGTTGAAAACAGCCCAAACCTAAGGTGGTATAGGGTTTTCATACCCTAACTACACCTTTTCCAACATAGGGTATACAATCCCTAGTTGATGACTTTTCCAACATAGGGTATACAATCCCTAGTTGATGATGTTTTCTAACATAGGGTATACACTCCCTAGTTGATGCCGACATAGGGTATGCACTCCCTAGTTGATGATTTCTTTTCAATATAGGGTATACAATCCCTAGTTGATGATTTTTCCAACGTAGGGTATACACTCCCTAGTGGATGCCGACATAGGGTATACAATCCCTAGTTGATGATTTTTCCAACGTAGGGTATACAATCCCTAGTTGATGACTTTTCCAACATAGGGTATACACTCCCTAGTCGATGATTTCTTTTCCAACATAGGGCATACACTCCCTAGTTGATGCCGACGTAGGGTATACACTCCCTAGTCGATCATTCTTCCAACATAGAGTATCACTCCCTAGTAGACACCAACATAACCTGGTGATCTTTTCTTAACAACAGCATAACCTGTTCACCGCTTTCAATAATAAAGTAGTGTAGATTTCCTTACAATAACTCACGAAATTTTCCTAGTGGAAACTGGGGCAGAAATTTCGTTCGTTTGCTTTTTGATTTTGCGCAGATTACATTTTTAGGACATCAAACTCGAGACGATCAAAAGAAGAGTTTCGATCCGGAATAATAAAAATAAAAAGAGAAACAAAAAAATAAGGTTGAATCCAAAGTGCAGAAACGGGGAAGACATGAACTACGCAGGACGAGATTGAAGTCATCCGTTCGGTGTATCCTACCTTGACCCGAGGAATGATAAGATGAAACCAACACCTGAGGCTAACAAGCATCAAGATCCAGGTCAGAGTCAGCAAAAGGCCAAGACTCAAGACCAAGTCTTAGATAGGAATCTTGTAACTAGCAACTGATGGGTTTAGTTAGTCTTTCGTTTTGTTACTTTGGTGTAATAAGGAGATCAACAGCAGTAACATCAGCAACCGCAGTGAAACCATAGTTACCCGGTAGTCCCAGCTACCAAAATTTCCAGAACTACACTGACATGATTCCTTTATAGCCAAGGATATGTAGGCAACCTTTGAAGCAGGGTTCAGTCAAGCTTTTCAAAAACGCTTCACAATGGAGTATATGAATGGGTAAAGTCGTTCATGACTGCTCACTTTGTCTTTGCTCGAAAACTCTTCGTGTTTCCGAGCAAAGAGGGGCAGCTGTGAGCACGTGATTTTTCACCCACCATACACTCCTACAGAATTCAACAAAATAAATTAATTTATAAATATGGTTGAATTTTTTAGTGATTTTTGTGAATTGTTTTGCAATTGCATAATCATAATTCATTTTTAAAAAAAATTATAAATATGGTTCAAATTTTTAGTGATTTTTGTGAATTGTTTTGACATTGCATAATCATATTTCATTTTAATTTTTTTTTATTAAAGTTGCATAATTAGGTGCATCATTTAACAACAAAAGTGATGATTATTTAACATAATATAGATTTAGCGATTAATCGCTTAATTTAATCATTTTTGTGGAGCTTATTCTCTAAATGATTAGGAGTATCAAATTAAATATTTTACTCTTAATTAATTGATTAATCAGTGTATAAATTGGACAAAAAATTAAGTTAGAAATAATTATTACATTTTTTTAGTTTAAACCTAATTGAAATTAATTAATTGATTATGAGAACAATGAAACAAGACATGTGCTCAGTTTACCCAGGCCGAAATTAATTCCCTATAACCCACCTAAATGTCCAGCCCAATTGACCCCAAACCCGGCTGGCCCCCCTATTACACCAAACGACCCTGTTTTATTAAATGAACCCATCCCAGCCGTTGATCTATTTTGATCAAATGGCTGGGAACCCCACAACCCCCTACTATTTAACTGTCTCACACACCCCCTACCCTCAGTTCCTAAGTCTAACACCCCCAGGCCGTCTCTCTCCCCTCTCTCTAAACCCTCACCAGATTCCGCCGCTCCCCCACCTTGCTCCGCCGGCCGGAAATCGCATCCGGCGGCGGAGCTCAACCAAACACCACCAAAGTTTCACTAGACGGTCCCCTCCTCCTCCTCAATCACCTCCTGCCTTCAATTTTACCAAAAACCCGCCCAAAACTCTCCAATTTCAAATCTAAAAACACTGAAACCCTAGAAACCCAACTTCGGCCGACTTAGAGATAACTAATGACTCAAACCTACATGAGTTAATAGCTCTTGATGAGAGGTATTGATTCATGTGGATTTGGACTATTTCCAAACCCCGTCAAAATCTGGTCAAGGTCCGGCGACTTCAAATTTTCCGGCCAAATCTTTTCTAACATACTGGTACTCTTGTTCTTTCTTATTTTCTTTCTTTATCATTTTGAGCACTGATTAGGGACCTACTGCTTTAGTTTCCTTAAATTAGGTTTTTTAGTTATGATTTGGTGTGAATTGATATGTTGTAACACTGTTTTGAAACCCATGTGATTTGATTAATATTAGTCTATAGTTTTAGGTTTTTTTCCCCTTTTCTGACTCATCTTGGTCGATTGTGCCCCCTAGATTAAATTTGCTCTAGCCGATTGAATCTGAACTTGTTGGTATAGGTCCTTTTTCTTTGTGAAATTCTTGAAGGATTCCATGAACTCGCATTGCCTGATCACATGTTGCTTGATTCCTGCTTTTGATTTTCTCTTTTATGATTGACTGCCTCTACTTAATTATCAAAGTAAAACACTGCTTAGAGTGTTACCATAAGGTTTGTTACCTGATGATTGCATGTCTAATTGCATAAATAGCTAAATTAACTACTAATTAATTAGAGTTTCACCATTGTCTTAGCTTGGTCAAAAGTA
Source organism: Nicotiana undulata (assembly GCA_005239495.1). Lineage (NCBI taxonomy): Eukaryota > Viridiplantae > Streptophyta > Magnoliopsida > Solanales > Solanaceae > Nicotiana > Nicotiana undulata. The sequence continues at coordinate 233,949 of ML266201.1, read as the reverse complement.
AACTCTGATTTTTGTCTACCTAAGCTAATTGATCAAGTAATTATGGGTTAGTTAATTAGGATCCTGATTTTTAGGTACTTAAAGGAAAGCTAATCCCATTTAGACTTAAGTTAGAAACTGAAATAAACCATAGTGTAGGATAATTAACTAAGCCTAATAACATAACTAATTTTCATTAATCAACTAACCCTTAACTAACTAACCTAATCCTAGTTGAGGATAACTATTAGTTTAATTAACTAAAGTAAGTTAATTAGGATCAACTAACTAGAGTTAATGGTTAACCCCAATCAAACCTAACATTAGTTACCTAAGGGTAATTCTAAGGACTCTAAGAGGTATATTAGGAATCTTAGCTGAAGGAATCTTGGGTGTAACAACCCAAGAACCTTCTAGAATTAGAAAATTAGATTTTTAGGGGTTATTAGGGTCATTGTAGGGGCTGGAAATTTCTGGAATAAGGGTAGTTGTCCCAAAGGATAAGGGTGACAACTGTCTTTGTACTATTTTCAGCACATTTGGATATGGAATATGCCAAGCATATCCTATCCCAAATCCCCTATATGTAGACCCATCTTTTACCATTGAGAGGACCTTCCTTTTACACTCTATTAGCTGCTAGAAAAAAAACTGAACACACATAGGATAGCGATTGCTCAAACACGAATTTCCAAAAGATATTATTAGAAAATCAAAAATCTGAAGAAAAACTCATCAGGATACTGTTTGGTTATCAGTCTTTTCTTTGGTCTTATTGGGTATTCTGGATTTTTCGAAGAATTCTAAGTACCCTCACTCGAATTTCTGGGTTATTTGATTTCCTACTAGTCATGCCTTGGTTCTGGTTTTGCTGCTGGTCTGTTGTTCCTGTGTTGCTGGTTCTTCCTTTTTCCTGTTGATTTCAACTTCTCCCTGGACCTTTATTTGGTCCAGATCTTTTCTTGTTACTTTTCTATTTTAAAAGGTATGTAACAAATTCACTCTTAATGAAATTTTCATATTTGAATCTTTGTCTTCTATTTTCTATGTTAATCTGTTGCTTTCTATTTGCTGTGTTAATCCGTTTTGCTAGTATGTGATTAGTAGAATTTGGTTTCTGTCTTTGTGTTTACACTATGAATTTTGTGTTGTTAGTATCCATAAGAATGAGTTAGATGTTTGCTTTGTGTATGCCTCAGTTTTACTGAGATAATTTGCACCAGGGTAGATGAATTTGACCTTCTAATTGTCAAGTTCACCCCATAATAGTGCACAAACATTAGTTTACTTGCTGAAAACTACCTCTTAAGGGTACACATTGTATGGTTGAAAAGGCATTAGGGCAGGGAATCTGAACTCTAAATGGTCAGATTTACTCCTCAAAGTGCCTAGAATACTTGTTTGCTTGGGTGTTATTTGGTTTTAAAACCAGTGATGGAAATGCAGGTTTCAAAGTTCTGAAGTGCCGCTAGCTCGCACTGGAGCAGCAGCAGACTTTCGTTATTCTGTTATTATTTCTTTTCTTTTATCTTTTTTTAGGAAAATGTATAGTAAAAGATAGAAATGTAATATAATAGAGTTTTTGTATGGGTTGTAAATATGGACTGGACTTGCTCAAATTATTATTCAAATTTATTTCTCTTTTCCTTATTAATATAAAAAATTTCAAAAACTGGGCCAACCTGCTAAACAGGCCCAATACAGTTTTCTTTCCCTCAAAATCACTGTAATCTACTTCAAAGCAGCTTAATTCACATCTGCTGGGATTTCAAAATGCAGAAGTATAGGTTTACTACCTGAAAATGCATCTATCAAACTTGGGGGAAATACTTGTTAGGCACTTGATCATTAAGACTCAATTAAATTCAAAAGCGTTCTTTTTTCTGGACCTTTTTCCTACAATTTTTGTGTTCAAATTAGCTTATTCGAATGCCCCCGTAAATACCCTATTGAAATTCTGAAAATGACTGTTTTAGCTCAAAGGAATTTTGAAGTGTGCACAAAAATGTGAATTTGTTGTTCAAAAAATGCTCTTCAGATTTCAGAATTTATAACAATATGTAGGACTCAATATGCATGAATTATGAACCAAATAGCATGGATTTAGGCCATTTAAAATTGATAAAATTATCCAATCGATGTCTTGTTATAGCTGGATGTGTCTGTTTGGATTTTTGGAATATGTTATTTGTGAATTAGTAAATTTATATCCTTCCTTGTTAAGCATGCCTTAAATTACTTTACATAGCGTTAATCTCTTTGCGAGATTAGCCAAAATTAGGATGGCCTAGAGTGATCAATTTGGGCTAAATTCGGCCATAGCCCAATCTCATGACTTGATTTAGGATTTCTACTTTAGATATAGTGAATCTCAAACACCTTCCATAAATTAGATAGTGAATGCCTCGAACTTAGAAAATAAACCAATCAACAAAATATACGTTTACGTAACTTTGAATGGAAACAAATCAAATAAACCTTTTTTTTTTAATCTCAAATTGTGTATACGTTTACGTAACATAAATAAAGACTAAAATGAACACGTAGAGACACTTTTAAGAACAGATTTCTAAAAATTATCGGAATTACGTACACGCTCGTGTGACGTGATTTCGGTTTCTTTTTTTCAACAAAACAAGAAAATGCGCTTGCACAACTTTATTTATCTCCTTAAATAAATTCAGTGGCAAGAATTATGTACACGTCCGCGTGACATAAATTTTGACACATCACAATCTCAACGGGTTTATGCATACGTGACATGTCTCAAAATAACTCTTTTAATGCAAGTGAATAATAAAAGCGGTAAAAGATAAAAATGCAAAAGCAATAATTAAATAATTTAGGCCAAGTTTAATCATTAAGTGCCCGTGCTAGAACCACGAAACTCGGGAGTGCCTAACACCTTCTCCCGGGTTAACAGAATTCCTTACCCGGATTTCTGGTTCGGAGATAATTTAACAAAGTCAAAATTCCTTGGTTTTGGGATTTCTAAATAAACAAATGGTGTCCCGGAACACCGTAAAAATCCGGGTGGCGACTCTGAATAAAATAAATCCCAAAAATCGAATAATGTCACTTAAAGTGAAAAAACTCCCTTATTACCCTTACCGGTTAAAAAGGAGGTGTGACATGGGAATCATTGAATGATTGAGTTGCTATTCGTAAAGGATGTAGTTTGCATGGAGTAGGAATTTGCTCGGTTGCTTAGGAATGTGGTGTTACTCCCTTGGGTGTTGTGTGCTAATGGGGCACATGTCGTTCAGACCATTTGGTCGGTTTAATTGAGATTTGAGAAGAGTTGATGACTCTCGAGAATGGTTCTAATGGACTCAAGATTTAAATGTAGCGATTTGGAATTGTCAAGATTTGTATAAGGCAATAAACTGGGAGTTACATTGGACGGTGTCGAGACTTGTGGCATTTTTATATCATTGGGGATTATGCATTTCAGTATCAAGAATGTGAAGGAAATAGTTTTAGGTTCACATAAGGTCTCTTTAGAGTGGGTGTCTCGGTTGTGGTGCTTCAGGGTTCTTAAGAGGGAAGTTATCCGCTTATGGGCCTTAGGGCGTTGTGGTATTATACTAGGGTCTATTGTGTGGTGAATTTTGGTTAAGGATCGTGGTGTTCTATAAAGGAGAAGTGTCAATTTGAAGGCAATTTGTAAAGGACTTGGAGAAATAGGACATCTTGGTAGTAGGTTGGATCAGTACAGTAATGGATATGATCGGTTCTTTGGGTACTTACGACGTGGCTAGTCTTTACAGGTGTTTCGTGGCAATGCTCTTGGGTTTTGGCGACCTGCGTAGCTGGGATGAGTTAGAGAGATTCAGTTATGATGGGTTGGTTATGTGAAAATGGGTTTCGAAGAGTTCTGAGTGGTTTTTACCACGGTTCGAGGGGTATATTTCCTACTGGTGTGAGGAGCATGCAGTGTATAATGAATTTCTCCTAGATGAAATCAAATGGAATTGGCTAATTGAGTATGTATTTTCTTGTGACTCGGAGTGGACTATGAATTTTTTCGTATGATGGCATGGCATATGCGGTGTGTTGTTTGGGATTGAGATTTGCGTGAGCGAGATAACAGCAGTTTTGAAGGGAAGTTTATGAAATTTGTAGGCAACATGGACGTTTTCAGATGACTAGGTAATGATGTTACTATTTGGTATGGCTTGATGAGAGTATACATTTCAGAAGGGGTAATGTGTTTGATTTATGGATACTTCACTAGTTCTACGACACTGTCCTGGTTGATCGATTGTTGATATTCGAGTTTTGCTATGTGGAACGGAAGAAATTTAGGAGAATTCCTCATGGGATGATCGTGTGTGAGAGATGTGTCAGACATTCTAGCAGTGGAGCTGGGATCAGATATGGTAATTCATGTGTTCTATGGATTTGGAGACTGGGAGCTCTCAGGAGAAGATGGTTTCATGGTTGTGGACGGTGAAATCATAGTCGAAGCTAGCCAGATGATGGTATGTGTTATGATTCAGTCATTGTGGGTTTTCGTAGGGTTTTTTTTTATCTATTTGTGGGCGCCCGTAGTTGATTTGGGGGTCCTTTGGTAGTCCCAATTAGGATGTATAATATACACCGAGTTGGATCGGTTGGCTTCATGATGCTATTGTTGAGGGATGTGCTATTTGGTTGTTGCTATGTTTATTCGTGTTCTGAAATTTCCTGTGAGATACTCTGCTATGCTACGAGGGGTTGTGATTCGTTGGTTTTTGGCACACATGGTGTGATTCTATGGTGGTCTTGTATTTAAATTTGAGTAATTGAATAATTATGTATTGCATGATTGAAGGCGTATTGGTTATGTCCTTTCAGTATTTGTGTGGCATTGTGTTATCTGCTTCTCCGTGGTTATGGTAATGCACTTTGGGTACTTGATGTCGAATTTCGTGTGGTTAGTGATTTTGAGCAGGGTGGCTCGAGGTATATAATATGGACCAATGTTTGGATGGAGTCGCACATTGCAGCGGAGTTATGTTGAGGTATGAACCTTTGTGTTAGAGTCGGGTGGTGGGTTCTTAGCATTTCGTTGTGGTGGTACCCGTTGGGCTTGCGAGACGGTTCTCTTGATTGAGTCATTTTCGTGATTAAATACATTTGGATTTTTGCTGATTGGTGCAGGGATTACTCGATTTGTGGCTCTGAGTAGTATTGGTGTTGCGTGTCAGTAGAGTAGTGGGTATTCGATAAGATGGAGTCGTCGGATCTAGGATGAGTGCTATTGGATTTGATTGCGATATATTTGGAAGGATAATATCGGAATTCGGCTTAGGAATTGGCTATAGTTCTTCTTGAAGGAGAGGGAGCTCCATGGCTTGTTGATTTGATGAATGGTTATGAGTTTCTCCGTGTTATTTCATTATCGGCAGTGTACGAAGATTTTTAGTAGGGTTTGTTAGATATGAGTTTTATTACCGGTATTGGGTGTTTTGAGTAGTTGTTGTGTTTAGAAATCATTGCTACGAGTATATGAGTTATGCGATATATCATGCGATCGTAGCTTGGGTTATGGTTGCAACTTGGTTCCTCTTGTCCATACTTATACAGCGTGTAGGTTGCGACATGCAGATCTTATAAGAAATTCCGGATGCTGGAAAAAAATTGGATTCTAAGGCTTATGAGCTAGGTTGAATTGAGAAATTTCAGCTATATTGTGTTATTGGGCCTATATGGGATAGGGTGATGTGGGATCACCCCTGGGTCTGTGCATGGTAAGGTTATATGGCGGTTTGATGATTTTGAGAATAACTCTTGGCACGTTCGAGGACGAACGTATGTTTAAGTGGGGGAGAATGTAACGATCCGACCGGTCGTTTTAAGCATTTGCACTTCGCTCGGTAGTTTAGGGAACGAGTAGCTCAATATAATGTATTAGGACTTGTGTACATTTGAGTTCATTCTGGGTTGATTTGGTATGTTTCGGCGCGAGTTTTTGGAAGTCAAAAGTTCATTAAGTTTGATTTGAGGTGCGTTTCATCGTTTCGATGTTGTTATGCGTAATTTAAGGCCTCGAGTAAGTCTGTGTTATGTTATGAGACTTTTTGGTATGTTCGTACGGGGTCCCGAGAGGCTCAAGTGAGTTTCAGATAGGTTTGGGTTGTGTTGTGCCTGTTTTCTTATGTTTTGACGATGTTTCTTCAAGCATAAATGATATCATATTTAACAAATGAGCTCCGATTTCTATTCTAATTGAAGCTTAGATCTGTATCATAATTACGGACCTCTAGCAAAAAGAATCGTCAAATTTGGACATCGTATGAGGATTTTATGGTCATTTTATTAAGAATTGGTGTCACGACCCAAATCTCGATTCAGGTCGCGATGGCGCCCAACAGCGAGGTTAGGCCAGCCAATATAGAAACACTAAGTGTTACCATTCCCAATTACGCAAATTTCATCTTTTAACCAATTTTAAATAGATATAAACATAATAATGGCGGGTGATGTGAAATAAAACTACAAGTGCGGAAAATCAACCAATAGGCATGTCGCATACATATGTACAGCCAACAACCCAAAATATACACTACGGGTGTGCCAGGAACTAGTGTCACGAGTGTCACGGGCAACTACTGAATATACAATGACTAAAATATATACAGAGTCTCAGTCTGAATGAAATAGACAGAGAATATGACAAAAGAAAACTCCAGGGTGCTGCCAGGAAGTCGCCAAGAGGAGCAGCTCACCGTGAAGTATAGTCAGTCAGTCAATACCTAGCCCCGGCCTGATAATCCGAAATACCAGCCTCCGGACCTGTACAGTCAAGTACAGAAGAAAAGAAAGTGCAGCATGAGTACATATATAAATATGTACCCAATGAGTATCCCGTCTAATCTCGAAGAAGTAGTGACGAGAGGTCGACTCGATACTCACTAAGGTCCAACAGTAATAATGTAAAGCAGGGTGTAAGGAAAACAGTAGACATGTAAACATTGCACCACAATTGTAAAGAGAATACAGACTTTCCAAATAAATATCGAAAGCAGTATCAACTTCCTTGTCTCTTTTCACATCCACCTGTCACGTCATAAATCATGAAATCAACACCAAACAGTCATGCGCACATAAGTGTAAAGCAACCGGCTAGAGTCAGGAGGAAGAATAGCTATGCACTGCCGGGGATCGACCAGACCGTACCATGAGTGCATGCTTATAATGTAGCAATAACCAGAAGAGCTATACACTGCCGGGGATCGACCTACCCGTACCATGAGTGCATGCTTATAATGTAACCATATCAAGAGGAGCTATGCACTGTCGGGGATCGACCGGCCCGTAACATGAGTGCATGCTTACCAAGAGTCCAACTACGCACTGCCGTGGATCGTCCGGCCCGTACCGTGAGTGCGTCTATCAATGTAATCACACTGTATCATAATGAAACTTCGTCCATGCACTGTCAGGGATCGACTGGACCGTACCGTAAGTGCATTCTCAAATAAATCCTTGTGCACTATCGGGAATCGACCGGCCCGTACCGTGAGTGCACTATAAATCCGCCGTGGCGCACGGCCCGCTCCTGTAAGAGTGAAGGGAAACCATATGCCGCTCACGGAATGTAAATTACGAGGTGGCTATCATGCACACACAAATATAAAGTTCAATTCATCACAATCCTTCCCAATCATTAAGTAAATGAAAGCTCAAGGAGACAGTGGTATATCAAGCATGAGTTTAAGCATATACTTCAATTTAAGGCTGAATACATGGCATGATGTGGTCCTACACTACCGGGACATAACAATAGTAGTCGCTACGTACAGACTCTCGTCACAAGGTACGCATGTAGCCCCCAAATACAAACATAGAACACATAGATCACCTAGGGGGACATTTTCCCTCTTACAAGGTTAGAAAGGAGACTCGCCTCGCGAAGATATCACCCCTTGGATCAAAGATGAGCCCGAATCTCCGAAATCTACTCTCGACGGCTCACAACTAGCCAAACATGGTATACTTAAATCAATTTCAGTCCAAAGAAGGAGAATTAACAAGAAATTCCAAAATTTAGCATTCTTGAAGGTTTTCGGAAATTCGACCATGGGCCCACACGTTCGGATTTCGAAAATTCTTGAAGGAACGCATTACTCGAAGTCTAAGGATCATAATTATGTGATTTATACATGAATTCGTAACGAAAATTGGATAGTTCACCAAATTCTCAAAATTCCCAATTTACTACCCTAAACCCAAATTTTCCTATGATTTGTAGTTAGTTCCCTTGGAAATTCGTGAATTAAACTAGAAAAATGGAGTGGAGTTACTTACCTCTTACTGGAACTGGTCGTGGACAGGTTTTTCCCAAGCTCTTAAGCCTTTTAATGGAGTTTTGAAAGTGAAAAATGAAGAAGAACCCGAAATTGGCACTTATACACTGCTGGCTACAGCGAATTCTGTACCTGCGGTCCCCGCGCCTGCGGCCTGGAGCTCGCACCTGCGGACATTGGGCAAGGGGGCTGGGGACCGCACCTGTGGAGGGGTTTCCGCACCAGCAGTTATTTTAGCTATTTTTTGGCCTCGTGTGGTGTCCGGGAGGCACTTGGGCCCACCCGAGCCCCCGTCCAAATATACCAACAAGTCTGTATTCATGATACGGACTCGCTCGAACTTCCGAAACATGGAAAACAACGACGAAACTCAAAATTCAACCCCAAACCAAATTGAATCAACTTAAGGACTTAAGAAATTCTAGAATTCACTTCATTGCACCGAACGACCTATACTACTCGGAATGACCTCAAATTTTGCAGACAAGTCATAAATGACTATACGGAACTATTCCCGATCCCGGAATTCCGTTCGGACCTCGATAGCATAAAATCACGTCCCAACCAAATTTCAAACATAAGGAAATCCCGATTTCCATTTCGGGCGCCGAAATGCTCCGGGGTCATCGAAAGCCCGAGCCGAACATACGCCCAAGTCCGAAATCATCATACGGAGCTACTGGAGCTGTCAGAACTCGATTCCGAGGTCGTTTGCTCAAAATGTTGACCGAAGTCAAACCTGGCCAAATAGGCCAACCTTAAGGAACCAGGTGTTCCTAAACCACTCCAATCATTTCCAAATCTCGAACCACCCGCTCCCGTCAGTCATAAAGCACGAATAGCCTCTAAGGAAGGTTTCATCTAAGGGAACGGGATCCTAATACACAAAATGACCGGCTGGGTCGTTACATTCTCCCCCTCTTAAACAAATGTTCGTCCTCGAACGGGTCTAGAATCGTACCTGGAGTGTTGAATAGCTGTGGATATCTTCTCCGCATGTCCTGCTCGGACTCCCAAGTCGCCTCCTCGACTGGTTGGCCCCTCCACTGGACCTTAACCGCAGAAACTTCCTTAGACCTCAACTGGCGGTCCTGCCTATCAATAATAGCAATTGGCTCCTCCTCGTAGCCCAACTTCTCATCTAACTGAATAGTGTTGTAATCAACCACGTGCGAGAAGTNAAGTCGCCTCCTCAACTGGTTGGCCCCTCCACTGGACCTTAACCGCAGAAACTTCCTTGGACCTCAACTGGCGGTCCTGCCTATCAATAATAGCAATTGGCTCCTCCTCGTAGCCCAACTTCTCATCTAACTGAATAGTGTTGTAATCAACCACGTGCGAGAAGTCGGCGTGATACCTCCGAAGCATGGATACGTGAAATACTGGATGAACTCCTGACAAGGATGGAGGTAAAGCAAGCTCATAAGCAACCTCTCCGACCCGCTTCAACACCTCGAAAGGACCTATAAACCTGGGGCTCAATTTGCCCTTCTTCCCAAATCTCATGATGCCCTTCATCGGCAAAACCTTCAACATAACCTTATCCCCCTCCATGAATGCCACATCACGTGCCCGCTGATCTGCGTAGCTCTTCTGCCTAGACTGTGTTGTGCGGAGCCTCTCCTGAATCCTCTTCACCTTCTCTAAAGCATCTGTCACCAGGTCTGTGCCGTATAACTTGGCCTCACCGGGCTCAAACCACCCAATCGGAGAACGACATTGTCGACCATATAAAGCCTCGAATGGAGCCATCTCTATGTTGTACTGATAACTATTATTATATTCAAACTCCGCCAAAGGCAAGAACTGGTCCCACTGACCCCCGAAATCAATCACACAAGCCCTGAGCATATCCTCTAAAATCTGAACTGTACGCTCTGACTGGTCATCAGTCTGAGGGTGAAATGCTGAACTAAGGTCTATCTGAGTACCCATCTCGCTGTGCAAAGATCTCCAAAAGTGCGAAGTGAACTGAGGACCTCGGTCCGAAATGATAGACACCGGTACACCATGCAACCGGACTATCTCTCGAAGGTAAATCTGAGCCAGCCTCTCTGTAGTATAAGTAGTAGCCACGGGAATGAAATGCGCTGATTTAGTTAATCTATCCACAATGACCCAAACCGCGTCAACCTTCTGCAAAGTCCGAGGCAACCCAACCACGAAGTCCATTATGATGCGCTCCCATTTCCACTCAGGAATGGGCATCTGCTGGAACAAGCCTCCTGGCCTCTGGTGCTCGTACTTGACCTGCTGAAAGTTAAGACACTTGGCCACATACTGAACAATGTCCTTCTTCATCCGCCTCCACCAGTAATGCTGCTTCAAATCACGATACATCTTCGTCGCTCCTGGATGAATAGAATACCAAGAACTGTGCGCCTCTACCAGAATTCTCTCCCTCAAGCCATCAATATCTGGAACACACAATCGGCCCTGAAGTCTCAAAAATCCATTCTCGCCCAAGGTAACCTCCTTGGCCTTACCCTGGACCACCATATCCCGAAGCTCTGCCAGACATGGATCATCAAACTGTTGAGCCTTAATCTCACCCAACAATGAGGACTGAGCGACCACATGAGCTAGAACTCAACGAGTCTCTGAAAGGTCCAATCTCACCAAGCGATTGGCCAAGGACTGAATGTCCAGGGCTAAAGGTCTCTCCTCAGCTGTAATGTAAGCCAAACTACCCATACTCGTTGCTCGCCTGCTCAAAGCATCTGCTACTACATTCGCCTTGCCTGGGTGATACAGAATAGTGAGATCATAGTCCTTTATCAACTCAAGCCATCTCCGCTGCCTCAAATTAAGGTCCTTTTGTTTAAACAAATGCTGCAAACTGCGGTGATCAGTGTAGACCTCACAAGACACACCATACAAGTAATGCCGTCATATCTTTAAAGCATGAACTATCGCCGCCAACTCCAAGTCGTGTACAGGATAATTCTTTTCATGAACCTTCAGCTGGCGCGAAGCATAAGCAATAACTCTGCCATCCTGCATCAACACATCCCAACCCGACGCGTGAAGCATCGCAATATACAGTATACATCCCTGACCCAGAAGGCAATGATAGGACTGGTGCTGAGGTCAATGCTGACTTGAACTTCTGAAATCTCTCCTCACAATCATCGGACCATCGAAACGGGCATTCTTTTGAGTCAATCTAGTCAATTGAGCGGCAATAGAAGAAAATCCCTCCACGAATCGACGGTAATAACCTGCTAAACCCAGAAAACTCCTGATCTCTGAAGCTGAAGTGGGACGTGGCCAACTCTGAACTGCCTCAATCTTCTGCGGATCAACCTTGATACCCTCTCCGGACACTATGTGCCCCAAAAATTTCACAGACTCCAACCAGAACTCGCACTTAGAGAACTTAGCATATAGCCTCTGCCCTCGCAAGGTCTGAAGCACAACCCTCAAATGCTGCTCGTGCTTAACCAAGCTCCGTGAGTAGATCAATATATCATCAATGAAAACAATAACGAAGGAGTCGATATACAGCCTGAATACCTTATTCATCAAGTCCATAAATGCTGTCGGGGCATTAGTCAAGCCAAAGGACATCACTAGAAACTCATAATGGCCATATCTGGTGCGAAAAGCAGTCTTCGGAACATCAGAAGTCCGAATCTTCAACTAGTGATAACCCGATCTCAGATCTATCTTAGAAAACACTCGAGCCCCCTGCAACTGGTCAAACAAATCATCAATGCGCGGCAGTGGATACTTGTTCTTGATGGTCACTTTATTTAGCTGGCGGTAATCAATGCACATCCGCATGGACCCATCCTTCTTCTTTACAAATAAGACTGGAGCACCCAACGACGACACACTCGGCCTGATAAACCCCTTGGCCAACAACTCCTCAAGCTGCTCTTTCAACCTCTTTAGCTCCTTAGGTACCATACGATACGGGGGAATAGAAATAGGCTGAGTATCTGGATCCAAATAAATGCAGAAATCTATATCTCGATCTGGAGGCATGCCTGGAAGGTCTGAAGGAAACACATCCGGAAACTCTCGAATGATAGACACTGAATCGATGGTAGGAGACTCGGCGGTGGTGTCCTGCACATAAGCAAAGTAGGCTAAACACCCCTTCTCGACCATATGCCGAGATTTCATGAAGGAAATGACCCGGCTGAAGGAACTAACTGAAGAACCCCTCCATTCTAACCTCGGCAGATCAAGCATGGCTAATGTAACTGTCTTGGCATGGCAATCCAATACAGCATGATAAGGAGATAGCCAATCCATGCCCAAAATAACCTCGAATTAAACCATAGCAAGCAATAACAGGTCGGCTCTGGTCTCAAGCCCACATAAAGCAATCACACAAGACCGGTAGACCCGGTCTACCACTACGGAGTCGCCCACAGGAGTGGACACATACAAGGGAGAACCCAAAGACTCATGAGGAACATCCAGGAAATGAGCAAATAATGTTGAAACGTACGAATAGGTGGATCCTGGATCGAATAGCACTGAAGCCTCTCTACCACAGACTGAGATGATACTTGTAATCACGGTGCCTGAGGCCACTGCGTCTGATCTGGCCGGAATAGCATAGAATCTGGCTGAAGCACCCGATGACTGAGCTCCCCCAAAACGAGCTGGAGCTGACTGACCTCCTCCTGCCTGGCCTCCCCCTCTAGGACGGCCCCTGCCAACCTGACCCCCACCCCTAGGTGGTCGTGTTGCAGGTGCTGAAATCATAGGCTGGTGACTCTGTTGCACGCCCTTGCCCCGATACCTGGTACACTTCCTGATCATGTGGCCCAGCTCCCCACACTCGAAATAACCTCTAGGCGTCGTAGCCTGCTGTCCTGAAGAAGATGAACCCTAAATAGCCGGAGGGCGGTAAGAATCATCTGGCATGACACTGAAATAAGAACCGGATGATCTCTGACGGCTGGAGTAACCGCTGGGTGCACTCTGGATTGGTGGAGAATGATGAGAGCGCTCTGGCATGGCACTAAACTGAGGCATAGTTGGAACAACCCTAGGAGGTAGTGGAGGTGCTGAATAGGAAGGCCTGCTGAACTGACTACCTCCAAACTGACCCCTGCCCCTGGCTGGAGCACCCCTGAAGTCACCTACAAACCTGGCCCTCTTGTCCTGCTGACCCTGCTCCTTACTCCTCGCACGGTAACCCTCAATCCGTCGAGCTATATCGACTACAAGCTGGTAGGGGGTACCCATCTCAACCTCTCTGGCCGTGGAGGTCCTGATGCCTGGATGTAAGCCTGCCACGAACCGTCGGACTCTCTCTACATCAGTGGGAAATATCATGAGAGCATGGCGAGATAGCTCTGAAAACCTCGCCTCATAATCCGTCACAGACATCTGTCCCTGCTCCAACCTCTCAAACAGGCCCCGAAGCTCCTCCCTCTTAGACGGCGTAATGTACCTATCCAAGAATAGCTGAGTGAACTGACCCCAAGTGACAGGAGGAGAATCCGCTGGCCTACTAAGAACATATGACTGCCACCAACGGCGAGCTCTACCCTCAAGCTGAAATGTGGTGAAGTTCACCCCATGTGACTCTAATATCCTCATATTGTGTAGTCTGTCCCTGCACCGGTCAATAAAATCCTGCGCATCCTCACCCCGCTCACCCCCAAAGGTCGGCGCGCGAAGTCGGGTCCATCTATCAAGCATCTTCTGCTGGTCCCCCTCTGCAACCGGCCTAGGCTCTGGTACTGCCACCCCAGGCTGAACCCCACTCACGGGTGGTGTATCTGGAGTACGATGTGTTGCCGCTTTCGGTCCCGTAGCCTGAGCGGTAGGGGTCTGTACTCCCCCTCCTGCCTGAGAAGTGGCAGGATCTAATGGAAGTATACCCGCCTGCGACATGGTATCCATAAATCTCAACATACGACCCATGACCTTCTGAAAGCCCGGCGCCGTCATAAAATCAGCTGGTGCTGGAGCTACTGGAGGCAGTTCATCCTGCTCCTCAATATATGTATCCTCAATCAGTGCAACTGGTACAGCTCTGGGATGCCCTCGCCCCCTACCACATATAAGAGCCCTACCCCTGCCCCTACCACGGCCTCGAGCGGCGGGGGTAGCAACCTCCCCTGGATCAGAGGCATGTGAGCACGCATCCTCACCATCTGTGAGAGAGTAGAAGATCAAATTTGAGTACATCTCGTCACAAGGTACGCACGTAGCCCCCAAATACAAACATACAACACATAGATCACCTAGGGGGACATTTTTCCTCTTACAAGGCTAGAAAGGAGACTCACCTCGCGACGATATCACCCCTCAGATCAAAGATGCGCCCGAATCTCCGAAATCTACTCTTGACGGCTCACAACTAGCCAAACATGGTATACTTAAATCAATTACAGTCCAAAGAAGGATAATTAACAAGAAATTCCAAAATTTAGCATTCTTGAAGGTTTTCGGAAATTCGACCCCAAGCCCACACGTTCAGATTTCGAAAATTCTTGAAGGAACCCATTACTCGAAGTCTAAGGATCATAATTATGTGATTTATACATGAATTCGTAACGAAAATTGGATAGTTCACTAAATTCTCAAAATTCCCAATTTACTACCCTAAACCCAAATTTTCCTATGATTTGTAGTTAGTTCCCTTGGAAATTCGTGAATTAAACTAGAAAAATGGAGTGGAGTTACTTACCTCTTACTGGAGCTGGTCGTGGACAGGTTTTTCCCAAGCTCTTAAGCCTTTTAATGGAGTTTTGAAAGTGAAAAAATGAAGAAGAACCCGAAATTGGCACTTATACACTGCTGGCTACAGCGACTTCCGCACCTGCGGTCCCGCGCCTGCGGCCTGGGGATCGCACCTGCGGACATTGGGCAAGGGGGCTGGGGACCGCACCTGCGGAGGGGTTTCTGCACCAGCGGACCCGCTCCTACAGAATTTGTTCTGCACCAGCAGAGGATTCGCACCTGCGGCTGGGCAACCGCACCTGCGGTCACACCAGCAACAGCTGCACCAGTAGTTGTTTTAGCTGGTTTTTGGCCTCGTGTGGTGTTCGGGAGGCACCTGGGCCCACCCGAGCCCCCGTCCAAATATACCAACAAGTATGTATTCATGATATGGACTCGCTCGAACTTCCGGAACATGGAAAACAACGACGAAACTCAAAATTCAACCCCAAAACCAAATTGAATCAACTTAAGGACTTAAGAAATTCTAGAATTCACTTCATTGCGCCAAACGGCCTATACTACTCGGAATGACCTCAAATTTTGCAGACAAGTCATAAATGACTATACGGAACTATTCCTGGTCCTGGAATTCCGTTCGGACCTCGATAGAATAAATCACATCCCAACCCAAATTTCAAACATAAGGAAATCCTGATTTCCATTTCGGGCGCTAAAATGCTCCCGGGTCATCGAAAACCCGAGCCGAACATACGCCCAAGTCCGAAATCATCATACGGAGCTACTGGAGCTGTTAGAACCCGATTCCGAGGTCGTTTGCTCAAAATGTTGAACGAAGTCAAACTTGACCAAATAGGCCAACCTTAAGGAACCAGGTGTTCCTAAACCACTCAAATCATTTCCAAATCTCGAACCTCCCGCTCCCGCCAGTCATAAAGCACGAATAGCCGCTAAGGAAGGTTTCATCTAAGGGAACGGGATCCTAATATGCAAAACGACCGGCTGGGTCGTTACAATTGGGTTGCTAGATTTTTCAGATTAATTATAAAATTGCCATTGACTTCGTATTTAAAAATCTACACATTTCCAAATATTGAAACCAACATATCTCCTTCATTATGAGGTAAAATGAAGTGATTCAAAAGGCCTATCTTGATTGAAATTTCACAAGGAATCCATTGAAGGAATCAAAAGCAAGTTTTGGAATTATTTGGCACACAAAACGAGGCAGAACAGCTGGGCAAAAATACTTAATATCGAAGATTTGTTCATTTGGTCATATTTTGAGTTGGAGAGCTAGGATTTGGACAATTTTTGGAGGAGATTTTTACCATATGGATTGGACTAAGTGTTCTATACTCGATGTTGGTTATATTTCATGAATCCATCTTCGTTTTTGGCATTTGATTGATGATTTCTGAGTGAAATTTGAGGGTTTGTCTAAAATTTCATAAAGTGAATTTTTGAGTTCTGAACATCAATTCGGGGTCGGATTTGAGTAAAAGTAGTATGGTTGGACTCGTAATTGAATGGGTTGTCGGATTTTGTAAGTTTTGTCTGATTTTGAGGCGTGGGCCGGAGTTTGTCTTTTTGGTCAATTTTGGGATTTTGATTAAAGATTCGACATTTATCGATTGGGCTTGTTTCCTTTGGTATTATTTGATGTATTTGAGTTACTTTTGGCTAGTTTCGAGCCGTTCGGATGGTCGTTACGTGCGGGATTGCCTTTTTTGGAGCATCGTTCGGCTTGCTGGGTATTGAATTTGTCTTGTTCGAGGTAAGTAACTCTTTTAAACTTAGTGTTGAGGGTATGAAATCCCGCAGTACGTGTTATGTGATTGGTATTGAGGTGATGCACATGCTAGGTGAGGGGCGTGTGGGTGTGCACCATGTGAATCGAGACTCTATTGCTTCCATGGCACTGTATAGTGGCCCTAGTTTGTTGATATTTCTGTTTTCACCATGCGATAAAGTAATTGAGCTATCAATCATGGTAAATATCATGTTTATACTTCATGCTAATGTCGTTAGGACCCATAATGGTCGTTTCTTGCTGTCATCTCACTGATTTCATTGATATTTCGTACTTAGTCATATTCATGCATGCATATCATATCTCAGTCTCAGTTGTTATTTAATGATACATCATATTCTTGTTGTCGCGATAGTTTCATAACATTGTGAGCCCGTGAGTGAGACTGGAGAGATTGATGACTGAGTGTAGTCGGGGGCCTGGTTGTGAGGATATTGATAGCATAGCACGTGAGTTGTCTGTGCGGATCCAGATATTGATACCATAGAACGTGAGTTGTCCGTGCAGATCCATATATTGATATTATAGCACGTGAGTTGTCCGTGCAGCACGTGAGTTGTCCGTGCGGATTATAGCGCTTGGGTTGTAGGAGCCCCTCTAGAGTCTGAAAACCCCCAGTGAGCGTAATTCAGCAATACCAATCCACAATTCATCATTTTCTTGCACCACATTGTTCGGTATCTCTTCTTCTTCTTCTACCACTTGCTCATCATCCACAATTTGCCTTTGACTTGAGGTGGGTGCATTCCTACCTCTTTCACTTCTTGTAGTAACGATCATGGCATGCCCCGTATTGTTCCCACCCTTTGGGTTCACCACCGTTTCACTTGGTAGTGTGATCGGCTCTCAACTACACTACTCTTAGAGTAGCATGATGAGGGTTGGAGCAGCTTTTACCCAAAGGATCGGGATCGATTCCACAGAGAGTTATGAATTGGATTTGATTTTTTCGGTAATCTAGTAGTGTTTCGTGCTCTTAATTGCACTTCTCATGATTTTGGGTTTTATCTTATAACTACGATTTAGATAATTGCAATTGAACTAACTATTGTCTTTTTGAGTTGTTTTCTAATTTGATAAAGGCACTAGGGTTATGACTTTCACCTTGGCGAGTAAATAACAGATTCTAATATCTAAGGCAAAGACTTTATTCGGAGAATTATGATATAGCCAATGCGCCAAAGCTACCCACTCTATACCTCTCGGTAGTTTGAGTGGCTATGCCCTAATTTCTTTTCTCAAGGTCAATTGGATGTAAAATTTGCACAAGCAATATAGGTTCAAGTAGGGTTTTACTCTCTCGAGGTTTAACCCGTTAATTGGGACTATCAATTCTCATGATTTCATCCCAATTCCTTATTGGGTTGATTTTCTAGACACAAGTCCTCTTTCTCAAGAAAGACCCTAGTCAATTGAACACCAATTAGTGTTTGCAACCACTAATTTTAAAAAGAAAACTACAAATCAATCCAAATATCCATCACCCATAAACATTTAAGCCCTAGTTTAAAGAACCCATTAAATACCCACACTAGGGTTGAGCCACAACCCTAGCTAATGGGTTTAGCTACTCATAATCAATGAAGAAATCAAGAAAATAGATGAAGCAAAACCCATGTAATTTAATTATAAAATAAAATTGAAGGATTCAATATTGAAATCTAATTTAAATTACAAAAACTTGATGTAGAAAAATGCCCACGAGCTCCCAAAATATGTCTGATACAAAAGCTCTTTTTTCTTTAAAAATAACAAAATAAGCTATTTATACTCAGCTAAAAATTCCGGACAAAAATGCCCTTGCGGGTCACCGCGGACGGCGCAAATTGGACCGCGGCCGCGGTGAGGCTTTTTGGCTTCACAAACTTGGGCTCTGAGCTTGGCCACCGGGGTCCGCATAAAATAGACCGCGGCCGCGGTGAGGCTTTTTGGCTTCACAAACTTGGGCTCTGAGCTTGGCCACCGGGGTCCGCATAAAATAGACCGCGGCCGCGGTGGCTTCAACGCGGACCGCGAAGAAAGGTTCGCGGTCCGCAGTGGTCTTCTAGCCTTCAACATTTGGGATCTCTGAACCTCTTGACCGCGGACCGCATAAACTGGACTGCGGTCCGCGGTGATCTTGCCTTCCAAATATGTCTCTGAATCTCACCACCGCGGGCCGCATAAACATGACCGCGAACCGCAGTGGATTTGGCCTTGAAGAATAGCTCTCTGAATCTCACCACCGCGGACCGCATAAAGTGGACCGCAGGCCGCGGTGGTCAATTGAACTTGGCTTTTACTTATTCTTGGTACTTGTGCAAGTTTCACTCCGTTTTGAGCAGGTCTTTGACTATTTGTCATCATTTTTTGACTAAACCCTGCAACAATCACAACACGTAAGCCTTTGGGACTATTTTGTGTATAATTGCATCCAAAACTTAAGCACGATAGAGTGCAAAACAAGGTAAAATTAGCATTGTCCTTAATGCTAACTAGCAAAATAAGCTCAAAAGTAAGGAGAGAGAGTAAAGAGAAACTCCTTATAGGCCCTCCATCTGCATAGGATCCTCAGTGTGGGTCCCGGGGTCTGTGGACTGCATGGGAACCTGTGACTGATCCCCAGAACCCTGTGTCTCCATCGGGACCTGGACCTGGACCTCCTCTGTAACCTGGCACGTACTGGCAGCTGTAGCTGACTCGATGTATCACCCTGTGGGTCTGCCAACTCTATCACAATGCCCTCTGTACGGTGAAGCACTCTCCTCCTCTTTGCTGGCCTCTTAATCTCCGGCTCTAGCTCAGGCTGGGCAGTAGGGTCCTGCAGCAGCAGGTCTAGTGGCAGGTGATCCTCCTTCAACTTATCTACCTCTTTCCTTAGCTTCTTCATTGACTCCTTGGAGGCACGAGTTTTCCTCAGCTTCTTGGTCTCCTTTGGAAGATCCGCCAATGCCTTCCCATGAGAACCAACAGCTTCCAGGATCATATTCTGGTTATCAAGGATTTTCTTCTGGTTGTCCAGAAGTTCCTTGATAGCGTCATCCACAGACTGTGGGACCTGTGGTGGGGGAGGTGCAACTTGGGCTGCCACCGTCGTGGAAAGAACAGACAGCTTAGAAGTAGCTGCATGCATCTAATTGTTGATACTAGATAGGGTCGTGCTCAGACGGTGGGCAGTCAGAGGATATGCCCGCGAAGAAGGAATGCTTGGGGCTGCTGAAGTGGACGGGCCAGCAATGTCTGGGGTGGCTAAGGCAGGGTGAGAAGATGCCACTACAACCACTAGCTCTTCAGACTGGCCAGTGGAAGCGGTGGATTTTCCTTTGAAACCTTTGCTTTTGGGGTTGTCATCACCCTGAAGGCTGTACCAGGAGAACAGAGCTTTTGGCTTCAATTTTACATCAAACTTCCTTTTTTCTACTTTCTGATCTTCAAGGTACATGGTCAAGAAATTAGGGAAGGGATATGCTCTATCACCTTCATTCACCACCCGGTTGATAACCTTTGACATCACATTCTCGACATTGATCGGGATCCCTGCCATGATAGACGCAATCAGCACAGCCCGCCTGAGAGGAAGAGAATTTTCATGGAAGGTGGGGTCGAGCTTGCTACACACGAACGTCTCCCAAACTTTGGCCTCAAAATTTAATGTCCTCCTCAGAATTACTTTCCCTACTTGCAACCAGTCTGGGGTTTCACCTGGTATTGCCAAGTGCTCTGCCAGCCATGAATGAGCCTCATCCCCCACACTCAATTTCTCCAAGTACTCCGACTCATCCTCCTCATCGAACTCTAGGTAGTTGTTTATTGCTTCCCCATCAAAAGTTATAGTCAGATTGCGCACTTTAGTCGCCTTGGAGTCCTTTTTCAGATAAGGAAAATTAGTGTAGAACTCCTTGACGAGGTGCTCATTTGCCTCCGGTAGTTGGCAAGTGAAATAGTCCCAGCCTTTCCTCTCCCTGAACTGTCTCTTCACATTGGGGTTATCCGGTAAAAGGTCCCTTGTGATGAATTTACGCTCTAGGATCAATTTCCTCTCAGGACACCATTCCTGGAATTTATGAAATGTCGGTTCACTCATAAATTGATCTTGCCATGCTTCCGGTTTTCTTGTTCTTTCAACCCCCCCTACTCGGCGTTCACCCCCTGTCTGGGTCTCATCCCCGGCCTATTCTTCTTCGGAGTGCTCACCGGATAGAGATGTTGTAGGTGAGGTGGATTATTCATGATCACTCCATGCAGCTGAGCCTTCAGACGACTCAAAGTGTATTGCTGCTTGGGCAGGAGGGGAGTTAGAAGGTTCATTTGTTAGTCTGAACCTTTCCGGGAAGTCGGGGACAAACTCTGGTACCGACTCTAACTTAGATCCCTCTCCGGAGGGTGCATAATCACTTCCCAATTGGGAAGCAGCTCTATCCGTGGCCCGGATTGTTTTTCTAGTTTCTTTTGTTGCTTGCCGGACTTGGGGAGTTAGTCTGATCATTTCCTTTCCTCTCCCCCGAGAGGATTCACCCTTTCCGCTTGGTTTACGGCCACCACCTCTTGATTGGACCATAATCTGCAAGTGCAAATCATTTAGAGAATGTTAGTATCCAAACAGTGTATTTATTCATGAAGAAAAACAGTTGAAGATCAATGAATATGTGTTGCAGAAATAGTAGACCGAGGACCGCGGTCCGCACTTAGGCACCGCGAACCGCATGAAAACGACCGCAGTCCGCACTTAGGCATCGCGGACCGCATGAAAACGACTGCGGTCCGCACTGGGTGGGGTTCAGAATACCCACCCTCTGAAATTGGACTCCGTGGACCGCATAAAATCAACCAGGGTCCGCACTAAGGCATCGCGGACCGCACAAAAAGGCATCACGGTCCGCGGTAATCAGTTGAGACTTGAGTCATTTAAAGCACTACGGTCCGCGTAAAAGCACTGCAGACCACACTAATTCCCAAACTAGGGTTCCAATTTTTACTTTTAATTCAAGTTTAAATGCATATGTTGTTGAAACCCTAGGTGTTCAATCAGTGAAATTAACTACAATGGGTCTAAATTGAGCATTATGAACAAACCCTACACATGATTAATGGATTAAAGAAGGGGGGGGGGGAAGAGAAAAGAAGAAGAAAATTTACCAAATAATCAAGAAAATAATAAAAATTAAGAAGTTATGAAATCACAATTACACTTACTAGATGTGAGATGAAGATAAGATGAATGAAATGAGCACTTGAAATTAACAAGATGATGCACAGTTAAAATTGTACTGTAGAGAGTCAAAGAGCGTAAAGTGTAAAATGAAGCCCTGAGACCCTATTTATAGAGTTGGGCTTGGGACCCACAGTACCTACCCACCGCGGACCGCATAAAAACAACCGCGGTCTGCGGTCCTTCAGCTTACTGGGCAAACGGGCAATTGGCCACCGTGGTCCGCGTAAAATCAATCGCGGCCGTAGTGGTTCACCGCGGTCCACGTTAAAAGGTACCGCGGCCGTGGTGACAACTTCAGAGAATGACCTTTTGTATGTGCAAGCTCCGTGGACCGCATAAAATTGACCGCGGTCCGCACTGCAAACTTCATAGAGGCAGTTTTCACACTTAGCCTTGTGCCCTGCATCAAAATAATCCTACAACATCTCACAACCAGTTAGTCCAAAAATGAGTCCTATACTACCAAGAAATCAAAGATAAAAAAAAAATAAAGACACATGGGTTGCCTCCCAAGAAGCACTTGATTTAACGTCGCGGCACGACGCATGTTACCATGTTCACTTGAGATGGAGAAGTGCCACCACATGGTTGTCATCAATTTTGCCCAGGTAGTGCTTGACCCTGTGCCCATTAACTCTGAAAATCTCCCCACTTTTGTTCATTAGATCAAGTGCACCAAACGGAGTCACAAACACAACTTCAAAAGGTCCACTCCATTTTGACTTAAGCTTTCCCGGAAATAGACGTAACCGAGAGTTGAACAAGAGAACCAAATCACCTACTTTGAATGCCTTGCCACGAGCATATTTATCATAAAGGTACTTCATTTTGCCCTTGTACAAGGACGAACTGGAGTAGGCATGGAATCTGAATTCGTCAAGTTCATTAAGCTGCTCCACACGAAGATTGGCTGCCACGTCCCATTCAAGATTCAACTTCCTCAAGGCCAACATGGCCTTGTGCTCTAACTCAACCGGTAGATGGAAAGATTTTCCAAACACCAATCGGTACGGAGACATACCGATCGGGGTTTTGTAAGCAGTCCTATAAGCTCATAGAGCGTCATCCAACTTCTTTGACCAATCGGTCCTATTTGCATTTACCGTCTTTGACAATATATTCTTGATTTCCCTGTTTAAGACTTCAACTTGGCCACTCGCCTGGGGATGATAGGGAGTGGTAACTTTGTGATTGACACCATACTTTGCAAGCAAAGTGTCAAAAGCTTTATTACAGAAATGCGACCCCCCATCACTAATGATTGCACGAGGCGTGCCAAACCTTGTAAAAATGCTCTTCTTGAGAAATGCAATAACACTTCGGGCCTCATTGTTAGGTAGAGCCACTGTTTCAACCCATTTGGAGACATAATCCACCGCCACAAGAATGTATGTGTTCCCACAAGAGCTAACAAACGGGCCCATAAAATCGATACCCCATACATCAAACCTATCCACTTCGAGAATGGTATTGAGAGGCATCTCATATTTCTTTGAAATTCCCTCGGTCCTCTGACATTCATCATCTCTTGACTAAGTAATTGGCATCTTTGTACAATATAGGCCAAAAGAAACCACAACTCAACACCTTTGAAGCAGTTTTTTGCCCTCCATGATGACCATCATAAGGTGAGGAGTGGCAAGACTCAAGAATCGACCTTTGTTCTTCTTCCGGTACACATCGCCGAATGACCCCGTCAGTGCAAATCTTGAATAAGTATGGTTCATCCCAATAGAAATCCATGTTATCGCTCCTAAGCTTCTTCCTTTGGTTAGAAGATAGCTCAAGAGGAACAACACCAATGACAAGATAGTTGGCAATGTTTGTGAACCATGGCATTTGTTGCATTGACATAGAAAGAAGTTGTTCATCGGGGAAACTGTCATTAATTTCAAGCTCATCACAAGGTCGACCTTGCTCCTCCAATCGAGAGAGATGGTCGGCCACTTGGTTTTCACTTCCTTTTCGATCAACAATCTCCAAGTCGAACTCTTGAAGTAACAACACCCACCGTATGAGTCTCGCTTTGGAGTCCTTTTTGGTCATGAGATACCGGAGTGCCGCATGGTCAGTGTGAACTATGACCTTGGCACCCATGAGATAAGGACAAAATTTCTCCATCGCAAAGACTATTGCCAATAACTCCTTCTTAGTGACAGTGTAGTTCATTTGGGCGGAGTTCATTTTTTTGCTAGCATAATAGATAGGGTGAAAGATCTTGTTCACCCTCTGGCCCAACACCGCCCTCACAACCACATCACTAAAGTCGCACATAAGCTCAAAAGGAGAGCTCCAATCGGGTACGGTGATAATAGGAGTTGTGGTGAGCTTGTGCTTCAACAATTCAAAATCACTCATGCAATTCTCATCAAAATGAAACTTGGCATCTTTCTCTAACAATTTGCACAAAGGATTGACCACCTTAGAGAAGTCCTTAATGAAACGCCGATAGAACCTGGCGTGCCCAAGGAAACTACGGACTCCCTTAAGCAAAGTTGGAGGTGGCAACTTAGAAATCACTTCAATTTTTTCTTTTTCCACTTCAATACCATTCCTCGAGATTTTGTAACCCAATACTATTCCTTTTTCCACCATAAAGTGGCACTTTTCCCAGTTTAGCACTAGGTTGGTCTCTTCACATCGAGCGAAGACTTTGTCAAGATTGCTCAAACACTCATCGAAGGAATCCCCAACTACACTGAAGTCATCCATAAACACCTCGAGGAAGTCTTCAACCATATCTGTAAAGATCACCATCATGCACCGCTGGAAAGTGGGGGGTGCATTGCAAAGACCAAAAGGCATCCGGGAGAAGGCAAAGGTACCATAAGAACATGTGAAAGTGGTCTTCTCTTGATCCTACGGGGCAATCAAGATCTTATTATAACCTGAATACCCATCCAAAAAGCAGTAGAAAGCCCGACCCGCAAGCCTATCTAACATTTGATCCAAGAAGGGAAAGGGGCAGATCACTTTGTTGAGCTTGCGGTAATCCATACACACCCGCCATCCTGTGATCGTTCTCATTAGAATGAGCTCATTTTTGTCATTTTGGACCACCGTCATGCCACCCTTCTTTGGAACGCATTGGACCAGAGAAGTCCAAGCACTATCCGAAATTGGGTAGACAACCCCTGCATCAAGCCATTTAATTATTTCTTTCTTCACCACCTCTTGCATTGCCTCGTTGAGCCTCCATTGGTGTTCTACGGAAGGATTTGCTCCATCCTCCAAGATAATTTTATGCATGCAAAAAGCAGGGCTTATTCCCCGAATGTCCGCTAGAGTCCATCCAATGGCTTTCTTTCTTCTCTTTAGCACTTTCAAAATGGAGTCTACCTGCAATTGGGTTAGGAAAGAGGAAAGAATAACAGTCAAAGTACGAGAGGGACCAAGATATTCATATCTGAGGTGGGATGGTAGTGGCTTCAACTCCAAAGTTGGTGGCTCTTCAATTGAAGGCTTTGTCGGAGGAGTCTTCCGGTTCTCCAAGTCCAATGATAGCTTTCGGGGACCATAGGAGTAAGAACCCATGCCTTGAAGGGCATTGGTACTTTCAAGTAAACCATCTACCACGGTGTCATCATGGTTCAATAAGGCTGCCTCCACTAGATCATCAACATGAATCATAGAGCTTGCACCATCAATAATAACCTCAATGACGAGATCCATGAAAGAGCATACTTCTGTACTATTGGGCTACTTCATTGATTTACACACATGGAACACCACCTTTTCATTACCCACTCGGAAAGTGAGCTCACCGGCTTTCACGTCCACTAAGTCCTTCCCCGTTGCAAGGAAAGGCCTTCCCAAAATGATGGGGACCTCATAATCGCAATCCAATATGACAAAATCCACGGGCAAAATAAATTTGTCCACCCGCACCAACACATCATCAATTATCCGTAGGGGCCTTTTCATTGATCTATCCGCCATTTGAAGACGCATAGAGGTCGCCCTAGGTTGCCCAATTCCCAATGTTTTAAATACCGAGTATGGCATCAAGTTTATACTCGCTCCAAGGTCACACAAGGCTTTAGCAAAATCCGCACTCCCGATTGTGCAAGGAATGGTAAAAGCTCTTGGGTCTTCAAGGTTGGGTGCCATTATATGTACTATGGCACTCACTTAGTGAGTCATATTAATGGTTTCACGCTCCATTGACCGCTTCTCAATGACTAAGTCCTTCATGAACTTAGCATACCGGGCATTTGTTCCAAAGCTTCAACCAACGGGACATTGATGGAAATACTCTTCATCATATCGATAAACTTCTTGAATTGAGTCTCTTGCTTTTGTTTCTCTAACCTTTGAGGGTATGGAGGAGGGGGTCTAGGCAATTGTGCCTTGTCTTGTGGGACCACCGGTTCCGGCATATCAATCACGTGTTCCCTAGATGAGTTCACGTTATTTTGCAAATCCTCCCCATTATCATGGATATCAATTCTCACCTCACTAGTAGTTGGCTCTTCCACCACTTTCTCAACTTCAATTGGTAACTCATCATGGGGCAATTCATCATCATCAACAATAATTCGCTTTTTCCTAGAAGAACTTGCTTCACCACCTTTTCCACTTCTCGTGGTCACCGCCATGGAGTGACCGGTATTATTATTGTTACCACCCTTGGGGTTCACCACTGTATCACTCGGTAGTGCACCCTTTGGGCGTATGTTTAAGGCATGAGAAATTTGGCCCATTTTTACTTCAAGGTTTCTAATGGAGGTGTTGTGAGAGGCCAACTGAGCATCGGAGTCCGCATTTCGCTCCATCATTTGCTTGAACATTTGTTCAATTCTTCCCATATCATTACTTGATGAGCTTTGTCCTTAAGATTGGTACGGGGGTGGATTGCTTGGTTGTTGGTACATCGGGGGCCTTTGAAAGCCCGACCCCCGGTTACCATTACCACCCTAGTTGTTGTTGTTGCTGCCTCCACTCCAATTGTTATCATTGTTGTTCCCCCATTGTTGATTATTGTTGTTCCCCCAGTTTCGTGCATTGTTGTTATTGTTCCAATTTCTTTGTCTTTGATTACCCCAACTTTGATTGTTGCCTTGGTTGCTCCAGTTTTGATTGTTGCTTTGACTGTTTTCTTGACTTTGGTAATTATTAGCATACATAACATCCTCTTCTTGATCATCATATTACTCTTCTTGACTATATCCACTTGGCCCTTGGTCACCCTCATCATTGTTGCTTTGCTTTGGATTTCCCCGAGGTCTTCTTTGATTCACCAACACATTCACTCCCTCCATGGCATTTACTTGCTTTGGCCCTTGCAACTGTTGAAGTTGGGATTTGGCAAGTTGGTTCATAATGGCAGTGAGCTCGGCAATTGCTTGCCCATGTTCTTGGAGCTCTTTATGAAGACTATTGACACCGGACTCACCCTGAGGGTAAGTTTGCTCTGCTTTGCCAAGCTGACGATGTGTCAGCCATCTCATCTAATACCTCACATGCCTCGGGGTAAGTCAATTTCATGAAGTTTCCACCGGCCAACCGATTGACCACACATTGATTGACAGTGTTTATCCCTCGGTAGAAATGTCTGCTGGATCATGGCTTCAGTCATGTCGTTGTTTGGACATTCCTTAAACATGGTCCAATATCGCTCCCATATCTCATACAAAGGCTCGTTTGGTTCTTGCTTAAAGACCAAGATTTCATCTCTAAGCGTCGCCATATGACTTGAGGAGAAAAATTTAGCAATAAACTTGTCTGCGAGCTCATCCCATATAGATATTGAGTGGTTGGGAAGCCGCTCGAGCCAATCAAGAGCCTTCCCTCGAAGAGAGAAGGGGAACAACCGAAGTCTCAATGCATCCTCCGAGACATTCGTTTGCTTACTACCCCAGCAGGTATCCACGAAGCCCTTTAGATGTTTGTAAGCATTCTGGTGTGCGACTCCGGTAAAATAACCCCGCTGCTCTAATAGTGTCAGCATCACATTGGTAATTTGTAAATTTCCCTCCCAAATTCTCGGCGGGACAATGGCACTAGCATACCCCTCGTTTGGAAGGACCCGAGGGGCGGCTTTGGCAGCTGGTGGCGGCGGGGGAGAGGGGGGGGGAGTCTGGAATGTCCTCTTGAATATTGGCTTATCGTCCCCTTCTTTGAGGTGGAACTTGGTTGATTTCATCGTCTTGGTTATCAAACACCTCCTCCGCAATAACGTTTCCTAAGGGATCCGCCATTTGACCTGAATAGATTCAACAAAAACGTTAACAATAGAAGGAAAGAAAAACACTTAGCACTACTATTCACGTAGATAGTCAACACCGTATAACTCCCTAGCAACGGCGCCAAAAAGTGATTGGCTCTCACCTACACTACTATTAGAGTAGCAAGATGAGGGTCGGAGCAGCTTTTACCCGAAGGATCAGGATCAATTCCACAGAGAGTTATGAATTGGAGTTGATATTCTAGGTAATCTAGTAGTGTTTCGTGCTCTTAATTGCACTTCTCATGATTTTGGGTTTTATATTATAACTACGATTTAGACTAATTATAATTGCAATTGAACTAACTATTGTCTCTTTGGGTTGTTTTCTAATTTGATAAAGGCACCAGGGTTATGACTTACACCTAGGCGAGTAAATAACGGATTCTAATATCTAAGGCAAAGATGTTATTCGGGGAATTATGATATAGCCAATGCACCAAAGCTACCCACTCTATACCTCTCGGTAGTTTGAGTGGCTATGCCCTAATTGCCTTTCTCAAGGTCAATTGGGTGTAAAATGTGCACAAGCAATATAGGTTCAAGTAGGGTTTTACTCTCTCGAGGTTTAACCCGTTAATTGGGACTACCAATTCTCATGATTTCGTCCCAATTCCTTGTTGGGTTGATTTTCTGGACTCAAGTCCTCTTTCTCAAGAAGGATTCTAGTCAATTGAACACCAATTAGTGTTTGCAACCACTAATTTTAACAAGAAAATCACAAATCAACTCAAATATCCATCACCCATAAACATCTAAGCCCTAGTTTAAAGAACCCATTAAATACCCACACTAGGGTTGAGCCACAACCCTAGCTAATGGGTTTAGCTGCTCATAATCAATGAAGAAATCAAGGAAATAGATGAAGCAAAATCCATGTAATTTAATTATAAAATAAAATTGAAGGATTCAATGTTGAAATATAGCTAAAATTACAAAAACTTATTGTAGAAAAACGCCCACGAGCTCCCAAAATATGTCTGATACAAAAGCTCTTCTTTTTTTTAAAAAGATAACAAAAGAAGCTATTTATACTCAGCTAAAACTTCCGGACAAAAATGCCCCTGCGGGGTCACCGCGGACCGCGCAAATTAGACCGCGGCCGCGGTGAGGCTTTTTGGCTTCACAAACTTGGGCTCTGAGCTTGGCCACCGCGGTTCGCATAAAATGGACCGCGGCCACGGTGGCTTCAATGCGGACCGCGAAGAAAGGACCGCGGTCCGCAGAGGTCTTCTAGCCTTCAACATTTGGGATCTCTGAACCTCTTGACCGCGGACCGCATAAACTGGCCCGCGGTCCGCAGTGATCTTGCCTTCAAAACATGTCTCTGAATCTCACCACTGCGGACCGCATAAACATGACCGCGAACCGCGGTGGATTTGGCCTTGAAGAATAGCTCTCTGAATCTCACCATCGCGGAGCGCATAAAGTGGAGAACGGGCCGCGGTGGTCAATTGAACTTGGCTTTTACTTGTTCTTGGTACTTGTGCAAGTTTCACTCCTTTTTGAGCTAGTCTTTGCCTATTTGTCATCATTTTTTGACTAAACCCTGCAACAAGCACAACACGTAAGCCTTTGGGACTATTTTGTGTATAATTGCATCCAAAACTTAAGCAAGATAGAGTGCAAAATAAGGTAAAATCCCTAGTTATCATAGTGCCCCCTTAGGACGAGAACTTAAAGCTTGAGAGATTTGACCTATTTGCACTTCTAAGTTGCGGATCAATGTGTTGTGTGAAGCAAGTTAGGCATCAGAGTCAGCATTCTTCTCCATCATTTGCTTGAACATGTTCTCAAACGGCCCATTTATTGTTGGAAGAACTAGGACCATGGGAAAGATAAGGAGGTGGGTTGCTCGATTGTTGATACATCGGGGGCCTTTGAAAATCCGACCCCCGATTTCCTTGATTGTTACTCCCCCCACCTTGATTGTTGCCTCCCCAATTGCCTTGGTTATTGTGTTATGAAAATTCCCTTGACTATTGCCTCCACTCCAATTGCCTTGATTGTTGTTGTTATTCCAATTGCTTTGATTGTTTCCACCACTCCAATTACCTTGGTTTTGAGAATTCTGTTTGCCTTGATTATTTTGAGGTCTCTATTGTTGTTGACTATGGCCTTGGAAGTTATTTCTTTTCCCTTGAAGGTTGTTCACATATTGAAACTCTTCTTCTTGGTCATTATACGAATTATCTTGATCAAATCCACTTTCAGCTTGCACAAAATTATCCACTCTTTGTTGCAGTTGTGGACTTCTTGTACTTCGCTTGTTCACCATCATACTTACTCCCTCCATTCATTGACTTGCCTCGGGTTTTCACTTGTTGAAGTTGAGTCTTTGTCAATTGGTTCATAGTGGTTGTCAACTCGGCTATATCTTGCCCATGGTCATGCAACTCTTTGTAAAGAAGAATCACATTAGGATCACCTTGTTGAACATTATCCCAAGATTGCCACCCTGATGAGAAATATCCGTCATCTCATCCAAAATATCATACGCCTCCATATAAGGCGTATTCAGGAAGTTCCCACCGGCAAGTTGATTCACTACACATTGGTTGGTTGTATTGATCCCCGATTGAAAGTTTGTTGAATCATGTTCTTCAGAATATCGTTGTTGAGACACTTTTTCACCATTGTTCTATATCTTTTCAATATCTCGTGTAGTGGTTCATTGAGCTCTTGCTTGAATGCTACAATTTCATCCCAAAGAATAGCCATGTGCCCGGGAGAGAAGTACTTAGAAATAGATTTCTCTGCTAGTTCATCCTAAGTATGAATGGAATGATTTGTCAAACTTTCCAACCAATCTAAAGCTTTCCCCGTAGAGAGACGGGAAAAAGCCTTAGCCTCAAAGCATCCTCATAGACATGTTTGTTTACTCCCCCAACATGTATATACGAACCCTTCAAGTGTTTATATGCATTTTGACCCGGTGCACTGGTGAAGACCCCTCGTTTATGCAAAGTGAGAATCATGTGGGTTATTTGGAAGTTGCACGCCCTAATACGGGGAGGGACGATAGCACTTGCATACCCTTCATTTGGCAACATCCAGGGTGGAGCCACTCGTGGTGGAGGTGGGGGTGGAGCGGGCACATTGTCTTGAGGCGCTCGGCCTCGTCTATTGGCTTGAGATTCAAGAGGGACCTCAGCCATTTGATCATCCTCAGCGTCCACATCCCCCAAAGCTATGTTTATGAGCTCATTGTTTGCCATGATTGCACCTACAATAACTCAACACGTTAGTAACAAGGAAGGAATAGAAGATATTCCCAAAAATACACCTAAATATATAGCTAACACCATTTTTTTAGATCCCCGGCAACGGCACCAGAAATTGATCTCGTCCAATTTCACACCTCAATTCAAGGTTATGAAACAGTCGATGCAATAATAGTACTCAACAAGAGCCGGGGTCAAATTCCGCAGAGAGCTATATATACGGGAGTTAGTAGTATATATTGTAGCGTGTGAGTTTGACTATCTAAATTTACACTTCCACAAAACTGGATTGTTTTTAAGTCTAATTCAAAACTACAATTGCAAGTTGGGAAATAAAGCTAAGAGATTGTTTTTTGTCGTTTTTCAAGTTTTGTAAAAGCCTAGGGTTATGACCATCACCTATGTCTTTGTCTAATGGGATATAAACCTTAATGCCTTTTTTTTTTGGTCTGGGTGTATTATAGCTATCAACACTCAATTACCCACCCAATACCTCTCTAATTTTGCCCGCTTTCTCAAGTTCAAATGGGTATTGAATAAAATGGTTGATAAAAGCCCAAGTCGGGTTGTTACTATCTCTAGGTTGAACCCTTTAATTGAGACTATCAATCTCTCAATAGACTCAATTTCTTGTTAGCCAAGTTTTCCTATACTAAGTCTCCCTTTCTCAAGTAGAGACGAAGTCAAATAGGCATTAACTAATGTTTGAAACCATTAATTCTACAAATTAAAGCATAGATAAGGCTAAATAATAAACACTCAACCATAAACAAGTATTAAATTAAACACCCATAAGGTTTACACACTAGGGTTGGGTCACAATCCTGGTAAAAGTTTAGCTACTCATGCTTGAATTTGAAGAAAAAGAAGAAGAAATGCTAATTAAACTCATATTGCCAAATTAAAATGATAAAACCTATGTTAAAATAGCTCAAAATATGAAGAACTACTAAAAGAAGTAAGAGGAACGGCTACTGTAGCTGCTGATGTAAAATGTTGACCTAAAATTGTGAAACTCGTCTATTTATACAGGGCTGGAAATTTCGGCTGAAAATGTCATTCGGGAGGTTATGCGGCCGCACAATTCTATGTGCGGTCCGCAGGTTTTTTCAACTTGACAGGATTGGAAGTCTGCGGCCGCATAATTCTGATCTGCGGCCGCAATGCACTCTTTCTGTGGTCCGCAGATTTGTAACTGCAGCCACATCTTGCTCTTCTGCGGTCCGCACTTTTACATCTCCGGCCGCATAGCTCTTCTTCTGCGGCTGCACAATCTTATGCGGTTCGCACTTTTGGGGGACATGAAATGCATATTCTCTGAACTTTGCTTTTGGCTCACCTTTTGCGGTCGCACAATTCATGTGCGGACCACAATTTGCACCAAACTCTGCTAGATATTCCTTCATCATCTGCGGCCGCAGATGATATTTTGCGGTCCGCACTTCTTAGCTTCTATGCCTTTTATGTCTTTGACTTTAGATTACTCCTTCTTGAGTTGGATTTCATCTCGGGAGTTCATCTTTCAATATTCTTGCAGTTAAGCACATTTCATCTGTTTTCAGGAACACGATTAAACGCTTTAGACTAAACTAAAAGCTAAAAGGCGCTAATAAGTAGTCAAAATCCCCACTTATCAACCAACATGGAAATTTCATATCATTCTTAGCAAGTAGTTTTGGAATACGGGAAACATGTTGATTTTCATTTATTTTATACAAAATGTATCCACTAAACCAGGAGAGAAGAGGAACATGTTGATTTTCATGTATTTTATACAGAATGTATGCATTAAAGCAGATTCACGATATAGTATCATATTGGTGATAAATTGCATATACATACTTTCAGAAATGTATACACACATTGCTACACAATTGCGTATCCTACTTTCAGAAATAGAAATACTGGTAACACACATAATGTTTAATTAGTAGAGTTTCATGTATTTGAAGATTGTAAAAAATTTATCCATTAAACCAGTAGAGAAGAGTAACTTTAAAACTATGTAAAGTTGAATATGTTATATTTGCATCTTGTAAAATTAACTCTACGAAATTTGGTATTTCAGGCTTGAAACGATCCGAGATTTTCCTACATTCTAACGATTCTAACTTTGAGAATCCATTGCATCGAGTTGCTTGAAATTTGGCTAATTTTCTTGAAGTGTTATAGCCATATTTACAAAGTTTTATATTTTGAGAAAAGAAAAAAGAGAATGAAAAATAAAATAAAAGGAGGAGCCGACGTTTGGGACAATTTCTAAGTTATGAGAGTTAGGTTTTGATGCACACGTTTGAGAAGACGTGGGAGTTGTTAACTAAATAGCACTCCATCCCTCAAATAACTGAATCGGTAATTGAGTGAAATTTTGTAACTTGGTTTTTATTTAAAATATTTTTTGAATTTCTAAATTTATTGAAGGTTTGTCCTAAAATTTGATACATGTTATATTTTATTGTGACATTTGAAATAGTTACATTAATTTGCTTTTTTTTAAATATATTACTCCCTCTATTTTAACTTAGATGACACATTTAGCTTGTCGAGAGTCAAACTGTGTGAAGTTTGCCTAACTTTTTAAAATATTTTTTGTTATATTAAAATGAGAAAAAATATGACTTATACTAATATTTTTCGTATAATTATTGTATATCAAAATTTTAATTTTAAAATGCTGAATTGAATTAATTCAATATTGCATTAAATTTTAGTTAAATTCACCGTCAATAAGAGAAATGTAAACAACGCTAACAGATTTGGAAATCAAGGCACGATTCACAATAGCTTCGTTCTCACCGTAATCTGCTGGAGAAGCAGCTGAACTTCATCGATTCCGTCACATTTCTGCTTCAAACATTCATGGTACGTCCCTCTCTTCGATCTCTATCTCTCTTTACTTTTTTTATGCTTCCCAAATCGAATTGAAAATATTTTTGTGAAAAAATTCCTTAGATGCATTTTGATACCTCCTTGATTTGTTCGTTTTTTTTTTGGAAGGATTTTGATTGCGAATTGATAACTTCAAAGATGGGGTTTAAGGTTAATGTTTAACTGATTGGTCATGGCCATTGTATTCCTATACAGAAGTATGAGGAGAAACCCTAAATTACATTCGAGTATTCTATAGCTTATGCAAGTTGGTATTTTGAACCTAAATTCCTAACCAGAACTCTTAAACTCATATTCCCAGTAGCTTCTTTTCTGTGTGTGTGTGTGTGTGTGTGTGTTTTACAAGGAATTTATGTAGTCTGCACCTGTACTTGGAATGAATCCATTTCAAGGAAAGCAATTCTCTTTTCAGAAAAGAAT
Source organism: Nicotiana undulata (assembly GCA_005239495.1). Classification (NCBI taxonomy): domain Eukaryota; kingdom Viridiplantae; phylum Streptophyta; class Magnoliopsida; order Solanales; family Solanaceae; genus Nicotiana; species Nicotiana undulata. Next base: position 199,259 of record ML266201.1, on the reverse strand, counting down.
AGATTTTTACTTTATTACTTTGGAAGGCTTATGTATTTTTCTGCAAATTAAATTAGTACCTAAACTAGGAATGGCAGGTGGTGCGGGGAGGTGCGGGGTCTGCCTGAAACCGCACAATTTCAACCCGCCCCGCAAATTTTTGTTTTTGAAAGCGGCAACTGGTTCTACTAAAAAAGAATGATATATTATCATATTTTCTTAACAAAAAACTTTTATAATCACATAAATATTCATACTTCAAAATGGATAAAAGAAGTTGCAGCAACTGAGCTAAAAAAACACTGAAAATGGCTTCTATAGAACTTCTCTTTTTTTGCTAATCTTGGAGATATAAAATCAAATCATCATAAATACAACTGCATTAAAGAATCTTGGTCGGAAATATTTGCCGGAGCTGGCTAGTCTCCGGCGGCAATTGAAGGAGGAATTTCAAATGTGAAACGGGAGGAAGTTTCAGATTCTCCACTGCAGATTTTACGTTAACATATAACTATATAAAGAGAAAGCATCTGCGAATCACTTTTACTTAATTAATCCCCGCCCCGCGACCGCAAACTCCCGAACCCGCCCCGCTAACGCTCAAACCCGTCCCGCCCCATTGCCATCCCTAACCTAAACTTTGAAAACGGTGTAGTTGGAGATGTCTTGCTCCTGAATTTCCTCCCCTTCCCACCCCTGGACACGGACAAACACACACACCAAAAAGGGAAAATTTGGTTTTTGTTTCTTCCCTTTTTAACCCAATTCCCTTTAGTATCAGGTTTTAGCAGTTAATTTTGTGAATAGTTTTGTACTCTCTTGATCTTATTTGCAATCTATCAACCTGCTTTTCGTGAGTTTAGAAAAGTATACCCCATTCGAAGGCCGAAGCCCAGGAAAAGAGGAGGGTTTTGGAAAATCTGCTAGAGCAGTTGAGACTGAGTATTTTGTAATCATGATGCATAGACCTATGCACTCACTTAGTGCAGTACAATAAAATCTTTTACCTTGTCAGAGGGAGGTACCTAACTAAGATGCATCATTTGAATACTGAAGAATAGAATGGGACAGATACATAGTACTCAGATTGCAGACCCAATTTAGTTTCAGAGTGAGTATAGTTGATTAATTGGTTGAATCCTCTCTCTTAGTTTTTGAGGCTACCTATTAATCCCTCTATTTGGTTTTGTAATCCTCTTTCTCTTACTACTTAGATTTGGTCAAAACAAAGGTGAAACAGTATGGATTAATGTGGCTCAACAGCTCACCGCTTCTAGTGCAATATGTCTCACTTTGTACAAATCCCTGCTTGCATTGTAATCAGTGTCTGCAGATATTTGATGCTTAAAGCAGAAATATCTGCTGCCACTGGAGTGGGCGGGCACAATTTCGCTTGACCTTGCCAATATCCACACCTCTTGTTCTATGTTGCCTGATCAATTATAGCCCTACGGTGTGCTGATGGACATACTGATTGAGCAATAATTCGATGCATCCAATTTAAAAAGATTCCCCCTATAACTTGTTGCACCTGTCAACTTCATCCTCAGTAGTTACATGCAATCACCTTTGTGATAATATGTGGGCCTAGATTGACCAGTTCTTATGTTCTACTTTTGGACGTTTATCTTAATGCTAATAGTTCTATCTCTTTGCAACTTTGTCAGAATGATCTATATAGTTTTGAAAGGTTTGGTCTACACTTCCTGTTGAGCCGAGAGTCTCCCGTAAACTGCCTCTCTTCCCTCTTCGGGGTAGGGGTAAGGTCTGCGTACACTTTACTCTCCCCAGACCCCACTAGTGGGATTTTACTGGGTATGTTGTTGTTGTTGTTGGTCTACACTTCCACAACCCATAAATTGAAGCCAGCATTTTATGAAGTATCTTTTCTTTATGTGCACATTCCAAAGCCATCTAATAGACTGTTTCCAAACCAAGGCTCCCTAGCCATAAAGCCGTGATACGGGCAATTAGTTGCTTTCGTTTCCTCTACTAGTGCTTTGCTGAAGAAAGTCTTCTGATTTTCTGTAGTTTTTTTTCCCGATTTGGTAGCTAAGAGAGTGATGACATAAGTAAGAAGGTGGTACAGATAGATTTCTTGTCCCTTGTTCTTCTTCTTGGTGGTATGCACTAGCTAACTAACTAAAACAATAAGAACATATTCGTTGCATCTTTATTTTTCAGAGCTTCCACGAAAATTTTCAGCATCTGTGTTTCTCAGAGCTTGACGGAAATTAAGAGTTTGTTAAGGATAGCAGCTTCCTCCATCTTTCTACTACAGAAGAAGTGCATGGGCAAGGGCTGAAGGCAACACTTGAAAGGATTTCGTCTATAGGTTTCAGTCCTTACATATGGATGACTGAACTAAAAAAACTTGTGAAGGAAATGATCCAAAAAATAATATAAGTTAAATTATCAAATTGTTGAACAATTTGGTGGTAGCAGGAACAGAATGATGAACTGTTGCTTCTGTTTTTTATCGTCGATATTGCTTTTTATGCTTGCTCAATCTCGTCTGTTATGAGGGTAAAAGTACTGATATGTGTCATGTTCTTCTCACAGGCACCTATAAAGGGCATTCTTTCTCTGCAAAGGACTGCATTAGTACTGCGTTCTAGTGAAAGATTGGGCCTATATGGTAGGTTATTCAGCACCCAGGCTGCATCAACTGCTAGCACCCCCCAACCTACTCCACCACCTCCACCTCCCCAGAAGACTCACTTTGGTGGCCTTAAAGATGAGGATCGTATTTTCACTAATCTCTATGGATTGCATGATCCTTACCTCAAAGGTGCCATGAAGCGAGGTGATTGGTACAGAACAAAAGACCTTGTCCTCAAGGGTTCTGACTGGATCGTGAATGAAATGAAGAAATCTGGTCTTCGAGGACGTGGTGGTGCTGGTTTTCCATCTGGTCTCAAATGGTCCTTCATGCCAAAGACAACGGATGGCCGTCCTTCATACCTTGTTGTCAATGCTGATGAAAGTGAACCCGGAACCTGTAAAGACAGGGAAATCATGCGGCACGACCCACACAAATTGTTGGAAGGCTGTCTGATTGCTGGAGTGGGGATGAGGGCTAGAGCTGCTTATATTTATATCAGGGGAGAGTATGTGAATGAAAGGAAGAGCCTTGAGAAGGCTAGGAAAGAAGCCTATGAAGCTGGATTGTTGGGGAAAAATGCTTGTGGAACTGGATATGATTTTGACGTATATATTCACTTTGGTGCCGGTGCCTATATTTGTGGTGAAGAGACAGCTCTTCTGGAGAGCCTTGAGGGGAAACAAGGCAAACCAAGACTGAAGCCTCCATTTCCAGCTAATGCAGGACTTTATGGTTGTCCAACAACTGTCACAAATGTTGAAACAGTTGCTGTTTCACCAACCATCTTAAGGCGTGGGCCAGAGTGGTTTGCTAGTTTTGGCCGGAAGAATAATGCTGGGACAAAGTTGTTTTGCATCTCAGGCCATGTAAACAAGCCCTGCACAGTGGAAGAGGAAATGAGTATTCCCTTGAAGGAGCTGATAGAGAGGCACTGTGGCGGTGTTCGTGGAGGTTGGGACAATTTACTTGCTGTTATACCAGGAGGTTCATCTGTTCCACTGATTCCCAAGAACGTATGTGAGGATGTACTAATGGATTTTGATGCACTCAAAGCTGTGCAGTCGGGGTTGGGGACTGCTGCTGTAATTGTCATGGACAAGTCAACTGATATTGTAGATGCAATTGCAAGGCTCTCGTACTTCTATAAGCACGAGAGCTGTGGTCAATGTACACCATGTAGGGAAGGCACGGGGTGGCTTTGGATGATCATGGAAAGGATGAAGGTTGGTAATGCAAAGTTGGAAGAGATTGACATGCTCCAAGAGGTGACTAAACAGATTGAAGGGCATACCATTTGTGCGTTGGGTGATGCTGCTGCTTGGCCAGTGCAGGGTCTCATTAGGCACTTTAGGCCAGAGCTAGAAAGGAGGATCAGGGAGCATGCAGAGAGGGAGCTACAACAGGCTGCTGCTGCTTGATTTCAGTTAAAGGTTTGTTTTATTATTTTGGGTTGTTTTTAAACCTTTCTGTTACGTTTATTCTATATTGGTAGTAACCACGAATACTCCATGTGATAAAACATCCTTCTAAAATGTTGTGCTGTATTCAGTAAACTACTTCTTCATTATATCTCGGTCCTGTTTTGGGAACAAATGGGTCTTTTTGATGCTCTTATTATTTGGGTTATTAAAAAACATATTATACTACAAAGTACTCCAAGTTATTTGGTGTACTTTTTATATGCGGGCATGTTTTGCCCTTCCTTTTACAGCTTGTTTGGATGGTTGTTACCTGTTACTTTAGATGCGATGTTTGTTTTGATTGTTACTTAAATTTTAATATATCATATCGTTAAATCTATCGTTACGTAACAACGAAAAGTGCCACTTCATGGAACGACCGATTTGGTGTGGTCGCGTCGTTATATTATTTGTTTCTTTCATCTTGCCCTCTCTTATTATTAAATAATCTTATTTTGTCTACCTTTTTATATAATTTTACGTCATACCATATTTTTTCTTTGTAATAGTGCAAGCTTATTTTTCATATTGTTGACGCATGACATTACGAAACAATGACAAACAATACAATTTATCCAAACATTTTATACATCAAAACGATTCAATACAATATATATGATACGATACATTATTATAAAACGATACATAACAGTCATCCAAGCAAGTTGTTAATGAAATTTATTACTTTACGCCAAAAAAATACGAAGTACTCATACACCTCTCAGGAAGTTCTCTCATTTGTCCTTTTGTAGTATTACTGACCTGTCCTTTACCAATGCAAATTTTCAATTATATAGCAATGACAAAGCAGTATATTTGTGCCAACTTTTCCTTTACCCAACCCATAAAAAGCAACTCTTCTTTTTGATTAATATAAGAGAAATAAAGAAAAAAGAAGCAGCACATTTCAAATGCTGCCCAGTCATATCACTGGTACTTCAGTGGATTTTACATGACAACCCTGCGCATAGGATATGGTGTTCTCTGAGTCTTGAAATATAGGAACAAAAATGATATGGTGTTCTCTGAGTCTTGAAATATAGGAACAAAAATAAAGCCAGAAGGATGTGACTGTAATATAGAGCTGGTTGAATGTAGCAAATTGGTCGAAGCAGAACAGAAATTTTCATCTTTTACAAGTTCCATCTTCATGTATGAAGTTAGGGATATCTCCCGTGAGTCCGGAACCAAAGTATGGTCTTTCTTGACTCAAAGCACAAAAATAGATGAATAACCAACTGATGACCAAATTATATATAATGCACGGGTTGAATGCTCTATACCTTAAACCAATAATTGGTGGGTATAGCGCATGCATTTATCGCGCTACATATGTAGCGCGTATAATGAATGCTCTATACCCTCAATTATTGTACCTCCCGCATTGAGTTTTTGCTTATTTAAGGAGTTCCATTGTTTTGTTAAAAAATCTATTCAGGATCCTCCACATCTTCTGCATCCTTTTTATTTTCTTTTACTCATTTTGAAATATTTGTTTACTTAACTTTTCTGAGTTTTGTCATAGTTTCCGAAGAGAGAAAAATTAGGGTTGCATTATATTAGGGAGGGGAGGGAGTGTGAGGTTGTCGTGGAGAATAACTCAGTACGCTCTCCACAGTGTATTGTTAAGTTGTCACTTACAATGGATTACGATAGATTTGTTTCGTTGTTATGTAAAAAAATGAGTGCGAGGAAACATTAGGTTAATATTAAAGTAACCGGAAGATATCCATATTCTGTTACTCCGCAAGGGGTTGCTTGTTATGCTGAGTTTAACATCGAAGACGATGAAACTCTGATCGATTATTTTGAGGACTCCGGAGGAACACCGAGAACTTCTTGTGATAAAATATTGTGCATGTACATCAAGTCTGAATACGCTCGCAATATTGAGGTTCCGCAAAATAGAGATAACCCTCAATCATCGAGTAGTGTTTTTGGAGCAGTTTTATCCGAACAGGTTTTTTTTGTAAGGGTTGGCCATATATAAACTTATCTCCACGGGCGAATGAGGACATAATTTCTCCCCAAGTTTATATGATTCATACGTCGAGTGGTAAATTTCAATTTTCCTTTGTATTACTATATTTTTGTTTATGTATTATATTTGTATTAACACTCATATATTCCAAAGGGGGTACCGGCCAGATATGAATTTTACACGTTATGAACCAACGGACTGTTGGAATATGCCTAGTTTTGGTGTTTTGGATCATGGTGGTCCATCCGGAAGTCATCAGCAACTCGATAATGTGCATCATGGGATATTAACAGATTATAATTTGTAAGTTAAGAGATAAAGTTTATATATAATGTTTGGATGAATTTGAGAAACTCATTATTTTATTGGTTGTGTAGTGCAAACGAGCAACTTGAAGGTCCTGTCCGTACTCTATTGCCCGAAGACGATATATTTAATCAGGATCTGGCAGATGCATAGAGCCACGAAGATGATAGTGATTATGACAACAATGCTGATGAGTCTGGAGACGACACACCCTTCCCTGGTGAGGGTGAGGGTGATGAGAATGAGCAACCTGATTTGCCGAGGGAGCATGATGCCACCAATGAGCATGCGCCATATATGCAGACTCCACCTCTCGTCAGACCCAGAGTGTACGAGTCACATGTGCCCTTTCATTCAAGGGGAATTCTGTACATTGATCAGTTGCCCAGTATGCCGGATGTGGATGCCCTCACAAGGGATCTTGACGACATTCGGACAACAATGTGGGATGAATCTAGACCAACGGTGTTGTCAAAGAATATGTTTTTTGCAGATAAAGTGCGCCTAAGCAGGGCGGTGCGAATGAACATCATAAAAGAGTGTCGTGAGATCGAGGTTCACGAGTCATCTCCGGAAGTATACAAGGTTATTTGTCGTAGATGGTTTCAAGATTGTACATGGATGTTGCGTGCAAGCAGACGTCTCTATAACAACATCCCTATATAACAACACTTAACTATAAAAGCCAAGCTTTTCCAGAACCAATTCTTATGTTATGTTATAATATATGTTCTTGATAACAACGCTGCCAAAAATATTCGGAAGAAACGATGTTGTTATAGAGAGGTTTGACTGTATGTGGATTGTGGGGGAATATATTGACACCCACATTTGTGATATGGACACATTCAGGGGGAATCATTTTAAATTGATATCTCTTGTCTTGATTCCACACATTGAATCGTCGATAAGGTGCAAGATTAAAGAGTGTATAACAGCTGCCCACTAGGTATATGGATGTACCATTACCAAAAGAAAGGCATTTCTCGGGCGTAAACGTGTGTTTGAGATTGTTTATGGCAATTGGGATAAGTCCTTTGCCGCTCTACCTAGGTACATGGCTGCATTGTAACACTTTAACCTCGGGCTGTTGTATTTGTTTTCAACTTTCTCGCACGCAACATCCATGTACAATCTTGAATCCTTCTACGACAAATAATCTTGTATACTTCCGGAGATGACTCATGAACCTCGATCTCACGACACTCTTTTATGCTATACATTCGCACCGCCCTGCTTAGGCGCGCTTTATCAACAAAAAGCATATTCTTTGACAGCACTGTTGGTCTAGATTCATCCCACATTGTTGTCCGAATGTCGTCAAGATCCCTTGTGAGGGCATCCACATTCGGCAACTGATCAAGGTACGGAATCCCCCTGAATGGAAGGGCACATGTGACTCGTACACTCTGGGTCTAACGGGAGACGGAGTCTGCATATATGGTGCATGCTCATCGGTGGCATCATGCTCCCTCGGCAAATCAGGTTGCTCATTCTCATGACCCTCATCATGGAAGGATATGTCATCTCCAGACTCATCAGTATTGTTGTCATAATCACTATTATCTTCCTGGCTCTGTGCATCTGCCAAATCCTGATTAAATATATCGTCTTCAAGCAATTGAGTAAGGACACAACTAATAAAATAATGAGTTTCTCAAATTCATCCAAACATTATATATAAACTTTATCTCTTAACTTACAAATCATGATTTGTTGATATCCCATGATGCACATTATCGAGTTGTTGATGACTCCCGGATGGACCACCATGATTCGAAACACCAAAACTGGGCATATTCAAGTGTTCGTTGGTTCATAACGTGTAAAATTCATTTCTGGCCGGTACCCCCGTTGGAATATATGAGTGTTAATATATTCCAAGAGCAAGGTGGGAAGTTCTTGGAGGGAAGGATGTTGAGGGTCTATTGGAAACGGCCTCTCTACCCTAGGGTAGGGGTAAGGTCTGCGTACACACTACCCTCCCAGACCCCACTTGTTGGATTATACTGGGTTGTTGTTGTTGACCCCTGTTAGAATATATGAGTGTTAATACATACAAAACATAGTAATACAAAGGAAAATTGAAATTTACCACTCGGTATGTGGATTATGTAAACTTGGGGAGAAATTATGCCTTATTTGCCCGTGAAGATAAGTTTAGATCTGGCCAAACTTTTTCAAACGGAACCTGTTCGGATAAAACTGATCCAAAAATACCACCCGATGATTGAGGGTTATCTCTATTTTGCGAAACTTCAATAATGCGAACGTCTTCAGACTTAACGTGCTTTTCATTTTTATCACAAGATGTTCCCGGTGTCCATCCAGAGTCCTAAAAAAATCTATAAGAGTTTAATCGTCTTCGATGTTAAACTTAGCATAACAAGCAACTCCCTGCGGAGTAAAGAATACGAATATCTTTCGATTACTTTAATATTAACCGAACGATTCCTCACACATTTTTTTACATAACAACGAAACCAATCGTACTCCATTGTTAGTGGCAACTTAACAATACACTGTGGAGAACAAGCCCCCCCCCCCCCCCCCCAAAAAACCCCCTCCTTTCTAACCTCATAAATATGTAAAAAAAAAGACCCCGTGTCGCCGAG